>VURO01049965.1:0-10395 GCA_015108175.1 Pelvicachromis taeniatus | reverse complement strand
AGCCCTGGCGGAGCCCATCACCCACCTGGAACGAATTTGACTTATTGCCGGCTATGCGGACCAAGCTCTTGCAACGGTTGTACAAGGATTGAATGGCCCGTAGCAACGGGCCAGACACCCCGTACTCCCGGAGCACACCCCACAGGACACCCCGAGGGACACGGTCGAATGCCTTCTCCAAGTCCACATAACACATGTAGACTGGTTGGGCAAACTCCCATGCACCCTCAAGTATCCTTGAGAGGATAAAGAGCTGATCCACTGTTCCACGGCTGGGACGAAAACCGCATTGTTCCTCCTGTATCCGAGGTTCGACTAACGGACGAACTCTCCTTTCAAGCACCCTGGCATAGACCTTTCCAGGGAGGCTGAGGAGTGTGATTCCCCTATAGTTGGAACACACCCTTCCGGTCCCCCTTCTTAAAGATGGGAACCACCACCCCGGTTTTCCAATTCAGAGGTACCGCCCCTGATCTCCACGCAACATTGTATAGGTGTATCAACCAATACAGCCCTACAACATCCAGAGCCTTCAGGTACTCGGGGCAGACCTCATCCACCCCAGGGGCTTTGCCACCAAGCAGTTGTTTAACTGCCTCAGTGACCTCGCCCCCGGAGATAGGTGGGTCATCCCCTTCGCAGTGAAAGACATCCCTGAGTCTGTAAAGTCAGTAAAGTATATTGCATTTGTATACCAAGAACATATAATTGTACAAATTGGTTTAATATGTTTACTGTAAACACGATATTTAATGTAAAACATGCAGTTCAGCACAATCCAACTTGCAGAGCAATGGCTGACAATCTTTCAGGTGTCTCACGACTCTGTGTTTTGCTCTGTTTAGCCTGAAGAAAGACTGGAAGTTTCTTCCACTGAGGTGCCCTCAAAACTTGTCTATGATGAACACAGGTGACTCTACTGGGAGCTGATGGTGTCTTTGAATGTCATGGTTTGGCTTTAGCACTGTTCACTGTCTCTTGGACACAGGCACGCACGCACGCACGCACGCACGCACGCACGCACGCACGCACGCACGCACGCACGCACGCACGCACGCACCATTGTTTGGTAGTTTTAACCTATACAGTTTGTCTTGTTACCCAAAACTTTGCAATGGACTATCATATTACCAGAGGTACTCACAAAAACCAAATTTGAAGTGATAGAAATGCAAATTCCCGCAGTGATAAAATGAAAAGACCGGCATTTACAACTGAGGGAAATCAGCCTCTGGTTTAGCCCTTCTGTATAATTTGCAATGTCCTTGCTTTATTCTGGATTTCAGAACATATTCACAATTTTAGAAGCCCCTTTTTACAAAAATAACCCTGCACTTGTTGTGTATTTGAGTACAGCATGTCATATAGTTTTGTAACACAGAGCATTGATTTCTCACATATTTCCTAGTAATTCAGTTGAAAATGCAGCAAAACTGGGTTTATACTAAAAATTCCTCTTGGGGACAAAGTTGAAAGAAAAGCAGACGTTTGACAAAAGCAAAACATTTCAGTTTTCTCAGGCATATGCCTGCATTTTCTCTGCATGAACCTTACAGTTCAAACACTTTCAAGCTTTCAAGCTTATCGGAAGTTTGTCGGAAGTGATATAAATCGTTCTACACCAAGTCGAGGGAGGCCACTTCTCTTTCCTGTGTGGATCTCCAAATTTCTAAAATGAAAGTGATAAAATATACAGTACAGTGAAGAGAGATTGTAACAATGGACAATGCATTCATAAACATGCATTAGTATATGTGGGAGATGTGGGCTGATCGATACTAGCGTGATTGGACTGATAGTTTGTTTCTATCACTAAAGTTCAGTTTTCAAAGGTGTGTTTTGCTGTATTAGAATGTTCAGTAAACTGTGTTCAGAATTTGCAAATAGATTGAGATTCCTCTCATAAGTCATGACATACTGCTCTCCCCTACGTAAGCTTCCTTTATAAGTTACATCTGGCAGCGTATCAAACGGAAACTTTCCTGATTGTTTTTATTATTTGTTCTAAATTTAAAGCTGTTGCGGTGCGATTTATTTTGTTCATGATGGAAGTAGGCTCCTTTTAAATTTGATTAATTTGCACAAACACAGGTAGGACTCAAAGTGGCCCACATAGTAGGCCTACACAAGCAACAAACTTTTCTTCCACCAGTACACAGTTTTTCAGTTTTGTAGGCAATAAAAATAAGTTAATAATAAGTAAAAACTTATTATTAACTTATAATTTAATAAATTATAATTTAATAAATTATAAGTTTATAAGGGGAGGACAGCACTATTTTTCCCAGAGGGGGATACTGAGTCCTTTGTCCTTGATTGCATATTTTGCACAGTTTTGGGGATGGGGCAACCAGGCAAGACGGAAATCAGATTTTAATGTGCCACGATCTCGTCGGAGGTCTGATGTCCATTCCCTACGAATCAGAGCTGACTTAGCTGTCAGTGAGATCTACGTAACATTAATTAGCTCGCAGATTTGTGACCCAAGTATCTCTACCAGGTATTTTGTTCTTATGTCTGCAGACTAATAAGAGAGCACACCTGGATTTTCCTTTAACAGTACCTTTTTGAGCTGCAGCCACAGCACATCAGGAGTTTCACAAAGCAAGCAGTGAAACATAAGACTTAGCGACAATAGTTTCAAAGCACAAAGCAGAGCATTTCTTTAGAGGATTGTTTTTCGCACAATGAGTCCCCAAATTCTCTGTCAGAACTTCACATGCCAGAAAAACTCCAAAAGCATCACGGCAAAGCTGCATAAATCAGCGCCTACGAAACAAAAATCATGAGATTACATTTTGCTTTTATCTCCATATTCCTTCAACATTACTTCTGGGTTCAGTTAAACTCAGCGTGGCAGCAGCTTGGTTGTTTAAATATGTAGAGGACAACCGTCGGTGTGCCTTCAGCTCTACAGCGTAGAAGTGTTTTTTTCCACACCTGAGATGTTCAAAGATTCAAGCTGAAGTGGTGCATTAGTGGGCGCCACTGACTAAGGGCCATGTTTATTAAATGTCTCAGACTCAGAAGTGACAATGTTGTGTAGGGCAGCTTTTGCAGTCACAGCACAGCAAATGTGATGCGCTAATAGCGCCTCACCACAAATTTAAAGCAAGACTCCAGCTCTGCTCTTTTGCCACGTCTCTCTCACTTCTTACTGTGTCTGTTGTCCTGTTTTGGCAAACTCTTTACTCTCTAGTGCTGCTTGACTGTCTGTGACTCAGGAGGTAGAGCAGGCCATCTACTTATTGTGAGGTTGGTGGTTTGATCCCTGGCTGCCCTGATCTGCATGCCAAGGTATCCTTGGGGAAGATACTAAACATGTCTTCCTCCCCTCACCTGAACTGTCACGGCGGATGGTTGCCCTTCCCTGAGCCTGGTTCTGCTCGAGGTTTCTTCCTGTTAAAGGGGTGTTTTTACTTCCCACTGTCACCAAAGCACTTGCTCATAGGGGGCTGGTATATTATTGGGGTTTTCTCTGTTGTCTTATTGAAGGGTCTACCTTACAATATAAACTGGATTGATGTGACATGTTGTATAAAGCCTTTGGAGTGCTTGAGTAGAAAAGCACTACAGAACCAGTCCATTTATTTATTGTAGGTCGGTGTAATTTTAGGTCTGTAAACTCTAGCATTGACTGGACTATGCCAAACAACCAATCATCATAGTCCTGGAGGAACATATGTCTTACTATGTGCTCTACTTGAAGCTGACACATCTCACTGGTTCTCTTTATCTTGAAGCACGTGCACAAAATTCTACCCTGAAATTCCTTTGGTCCCGTGTTGTTACGTGGGTGGTGATGAGCTTATAGCCTTAAAAGATTCTTATGGCTTGACAGACTCTTATGGCAATTTTTAAAAATATTTCTTTCAACCATGTTTGAAGAAGGCTAATGATTTGCAATCACTTCAAAGCATTGGCACGCAGAAACTGTCTTGGTAGCAGGGCTGTTAATAAAAAAAGAAACGTTGCATCATTTCTCACAAAATCTGGCAGCAAACAACAATTTTGTGAAAGGTCATAGGAATAGTACATGGGACACATGTGTTAATTAGAGGCATTGTAGTTGGTCTTCTGCCACAAACAGTACTTTGGCATTCAGAGAAAGCTTCATGTTCCTGTCATGTAATAAACATACCCAAAGGAAATATTAAACAATATTTAATAGTCCCGGCAATGCCAGGATTGCCAGGAGGTTGTCCCCTCAATGTCAATTGAGGGGACAACCTGAAAAAACAATGGTAATATGCTACGAATGCAGGTGTTTCCACACAGATGCGCTGCATAGTACAATTAAGCAATTAAAATCACATGCCATGAATTGTGAAAAAATGCTGAGCGGACCTAAATGGTTCTGATTCCAAAAGAGGAAGCTATCTCAGTGAGGTTGAGAGTGGGTTGGGCCACAGATAGCTGGAGTTTCAGTGAAAACGGTCGGTGTTCCAGCAGGAACAGTGATCTTTGGGATCAATAAATAGGGCTGGATATTGTGTTCCACCATGCACCTGTGTTGACCATGATACTTGAGATGCTTTATCGCAATATGTACAAGAAAAAAAAGTATATTTTTTGAGTATGAAAATGATTTCAGTTGTGAATCAGCTGTTATGTCAGACAGCACTCTCATCAAAACAGCAAATGAAACATCATTGCCAAGGCACAGGGAAGTCACTGTCCTAGTGGTACATGATAACTCAACACCTAACAAAGACACTAACAGATGCCACACCTGTCATTGTGGAAAGAAAAACTTTTGTCCATCTGCCTAAACTGACCAATCTTTGTGACTGGTGTGTGAGTTCATCTCTGAATGTTGGTAAAGCATTCCCACGTTAAGCTTAACAACCGATATATTGAGCTCGGACGTCTGTGCGATGTAATTGCTTGCTTTTTCATACTTGCTTTTTCATTCAGTGCGATGTTACCACGGTCGTCTTTTTAAATGGAGTGGTTCTTATATAGCACTCCTCTACCTGAGTACTTAAAATGCTCTATATTCAACTGTTTGCAGACAGGTTGCCTCCTACCAGGCAGCATGTTCATCCTTTGTGATTAAAACTTCAAACTCTGGATAACTGGTTGGTTGCCTCAAGCACTTGGACCAGTGACCGCTGATTTTTCTTAGTCATGAGGTGAGTGTCATCTTATTTTTACTCTATTGTGACTGAGCTACTCGGGGGACACACTGGTAACAAAGAAGAACACAAAGTCAGTAATTCTGAAGCAGATCAGATGAACAATGCTCAGGAGAGGCAAAGAATACATGGATAGACAGGGATAACTGAAGTTATTAGTAAGAGTTACAGTCAACATCTGTTTCCTTTAAAGAGGATGCCATCTTTCTCTATGCTTCCTGGGCTGACAAGGCACTGAAAGGTGTCATTGTCAATGCAGTAATTTTGGTAAACTGTAAAACAATGCAAAAGTATTTTTTCACATGCCTCTGAAACCTAATGAGATGTAAATCCATGATGGACATAACATTTGAGGATTTTTTTTTTTTGCACAGGTATGTTTCACAAATGATCTCCTTCTCTGTATAGATTAGAGGAAATCTATTAAAGCTACTTTTTATTATCGTTTATTATATGTTTTATTTTGTACCCAACATCTTATTTCAAATTGCAGTTCTGTCAGTCAATAAAAGTTGTTCTTTGAAAACTTTTAATCTCAATCACCAACTCATTTTGCTAGCTTGATATCTAAATTTGAAACTTTTGAAAATCCAGCACATGTACCGTGCGTGCATTTAAATAAAGCAGAGAAACGTTATGTTTACACATTTAAATCTCTGATAAAAGCTTCTCAGTTTATTCGCTCTGCTCTTCGCCGTGAACAATTACATTTACATTTGCTATTCATTCCTCTCATTCAGGCAGATACACGCCTGTAGGCAGACCTGAACAGATACAGCACCGGGTAATTACATTTTGAATAGCTGAAGAACACGAGACGTACTTTATTTATCTGATCTTAGTCTGGCTCAGTGGATGTTTTACAGAGGAAACGAGTCCCACTTTCCACACCACAGTTGGTGAAGAGTGAAAAATTATCTGGCCTTTGCTTGAACTGTCTGATCTGAGTTTTCTCTGATTGGATGTTTCACAAAAAAAAAAAATACCAATTTCCACTTCCACACCACAGATGGTGGATGATGAAGGCAGATTAGTTTCCACCCCATTTCTTTCTGTATTAGCTCTTATCATGTCCCTGCATTTAGACCAATCACTTCACTTGTTGTAACTGGGTGCAAAGGTGCGCTGATGCCAGCTAACAGTCACTTAAGTTAGGCTGAAGTGCTTCTATTTGAAAAAGTAGAGATTTCCCCTGATTTCATTCCCACTTCTACCACTTCCTGCTCACTTTTACAGTGCTAAACGAAGTACGCTGAAAGGTCTGGCTATGGACGACTGACCTTATCTTGCAAATTGTCTACCGCTGCTCAGCTCTGTGTGACGATAACTCCGGAACCATTTCCTTCCCTGCTTCTCACTCTAATTCAGACAGATACTGTTAAGCCTGTAGGGGAACCTGGGACAGAATGTAAGTAAATACCTGTCGAGCACTTCAAAAATCAAAAGGAATGTGTCGTCAGTGTCCTTTCTAGAGAGCAGTGTAAAGCTTTTTACATAAGCCCCAGGTAATGTACAGATCATATACTTTAGGCATTTGACATAAGACATGAATCAGTTGTAAAGCCTTGTCAGTAATGACATACAGTACAAGACGAAATATTGCATTTTTCATTGTCTAAAGCTTTTTTTCTTTCTTTTTTTTCTCCTTTTGCTGTGGCTGTGTCCCCATTTTCCAACAGGGATCATTAAACTTTCATTTCATCTAATCTAAGAACCATGTATCCTAGAATTGGACATTTTCTCGCCGACCACTAAAGTTGAAGTTGGGTGTCCTATCCAAATTATTTAGGGTGTTGATGTCATCTCAACGGACTGTGTGTAATTATAGAGAGACACACACGTGCATCTTCGCTGTGACCTGATGTTTCCATCACAAAGAACAAGACCTGAATCACATTCGAGACATGTTTTAGAGATTTATTTGCTCAGGAGTCTTCAGTCTTATGATTATTGTGAATTACGGTGAAACAAGCTGCTGTCTGCTTAATTTAACTTAACTTTCTATCTGCTGATCACCTTGTAAGGTCATAAATCTGCAGATTTGTGGAAAGCTCTCACCCATTTGGAGACAAGTTGGTGGTTCAGTGGTTTATGGTTTAATGTATAAAGTTTACATGAACCACTACTTGGTATTACCCCTAATTTATACTATGGAGCCTTACTCTAAAAAACTGTCACAGCTTTCTAAATCTCAACTGTAAGTGTCAGGTTTTACCAACTGAATCTTAGAGAAAAGACATTTTCTCCACAGTTTATTTTGGGTCTCACTCACTCAGGTTTGGGGACTGGCTGACAACCACTAGTCTGAAGGGAAAACGTGTCTACCTGACCAGTAGTGAGTAGTTGCTGGTAGAGGTGTGCGATAATGCAAGTTTTGCTGTCAATCTGATACCAAGTAAATAGAGGGACAGTAATAATGCAATTGAGTGATCTGCATTCTGAACTTAGAGGAAAGAGACGAAGTCTCGCAGATGATTGGTCCATACCAAAGTACAGACAGGAAGTGATAAATGTATGAGTAACTTTGGTCCTTTGGTGGGAGATGGGGAGACAGACTGTACCTCAGCTCTGACTTGTTAAAAATAATTTTTTAAAATTACTTTTTATTTTATACTTTTTCCAAGTTTTGTTAAAAATACTTTAAAAATAATAAATTCAATTTTTTTTTTTAAATCAAACATCACACCCAGATTTTTTTACATCAGCATGACGACCTGTTTTAATTTAGTTTCAGGCCAATTAAAAACAACTAAACTAAACTAAAAATGATTCTTAACCTGAGAGACTTTTGCACCTCCGTGTAGCTCTGCCACAGCAGGAATGCTTTAAATAGCGAGCGGTCACACTCTCACACACAAAGGTGTGACAGGCCTCAGTAAAGCAGAAACAGGATTTACAGGAAACCACCTTTAGGAGAAAAATACACTGCCTGGAAAGCAGTTAGCCAATAAGTTGAGCTGACCTTGACAGGTGATGCTTTGTAATTCACATCTCGCCTACTCTCTGCGGTTTAATTCTGATGGCAGGTAGCTCAGGGTGACAGCACTGAGAAACGCTTTCACTACGCTTTTTTTGTCAGGGAAGAAAGCAGCTGGGGAGTGACAAAAACGGTTTACGTGTTTGTATGACTGTTTATGTGAACACGTATTTGTGTGAATGAACAAATAAGTCTTTATAAAAGTTTGATCCTCCTTGGTTACAAAACTGGTTTTTGTGCCTGTTCATCAAGTGGATAGTAGCGCGGAAGGAGCCTTAAACTCTCCTCAGCAAAACTCGGGGGGGGGGAAGCTAAATAGATCAGAATCTTCTGTATCTCTTTATCTCATGTTTACCTTTTTAATCTCTTCCTGTGTAGTTGTGAGCAGTCATGAATGTTTACCAAAGCCATTCATCTCTTTGATCTGTAAGTGGCTTCACCTCATCCTGGCAGATGTCTCAGCTGATCTAAACATGCTTTTCGATACATCTTAGCCGCAAAGAAGCGCTCTCCTCCGCTATAATTCAGCACACAAAGATCGGCTTAGCGATGAGATTGCCTTTTAGAGGTTGGGTCTCTGACTGTTTATGTTCTCCGCAAAGCCAGATAATCACTGTGGTTGACTAGCTCAGGCGCATTGGCAGTTATCACGAATGTGCTCTCTGAAATCACATCCCCACCTGATGTCATGCTCAATCTGAAAGTAATAAATAACCCGTGACATTTTCATAGAAATCCATTACAGTGTTACTGCACACTGTTATCGATTAATAGAACACAGCAGGGAGGCAGCATCTATGGATAAACACAAAAGCTTTAACATTTGCTGCTCTTATAGTGAGTAAATGCAAAAGCATGAATAGAAATGGCATGCTACTGTGTGATGATAGCTGAGCAGACAACAGGAAATCTAAGAAATTTTCACCACTGTTTGAATGCTGATGTCTGAGAAACCCCAGGTGTGCATCTTTACACAACACAAACTAAGCTCTTACACACCTTCTGTCA
This sequence comes from Pelvicachromis taeniatus, assembly GCA_015108175.1. Taxonomy (NCBI): domain Eukaryota; kingdom Metazoa; phylum Chordata; class Actinopteri; order Cichliformes; family Cichlidae; genus Pelvicachromis; species Pelvicachromis taeniatus. The sequence continues at coordinate 1,272 of VURO01049965.1, read as the reverse complement.
AGTTTATCACTCTTATTAGTTCATTTCAAGCCACAAAATGCATCGTATGTTTAAAGTATCAAGTTTTCATGCATGTAGACTGTGTGATAATAAAATGTATGAATATGTATTAGTATTGTTCTAGTGACAGGCTTATATTTTCATACTGGATTAGTATTGGTTGGTTAGTTGTAGGTCAAAGCAGTCACTTTGTGACATGGTCATCATTTGAAAGAACTGAATGTGATTTACTGAGACAGAGACATTAATCAATGTGTTTGGCGATTAGACTCTGACCCATCATGGCCGAACAGAATCCCAGCTGTGATAGGATTTTGGACGGGACCACCAACCCCCCGGAGTCTAGATACACCAATGAGTCTGAAAGCGAGAATGAACAGACAGCACAGATTTGAATCATGTGGAGTGGAGGCTGATTGGCTCAAAGAAGGCGGGCAAGAAGATGATTGGACTAGAGTAATGATGTGAGTGTTGAGATTGACACCACGGGAAAGTGGTAGTGATTTGATGAACAGACTAGCAACCAAACACCCAGGAAAGCAGGCAGGTGAATGATTACAGATGTCCCTGACTGCACTTAGCAATAAGCTTCTTATCTCGGTGACATATAGCAGCAACTACCAAAGACGCTGTCGCATTTTTTTTTTTGTCAGTCATCTTTTGTCAATTGTCTCTGATGACCAGAGTTGACAAAAGTACAGACATTTCAATTCAATTCAATTGTATTTATATAGCGCCAAATCACAACATCAGTCGCCTCAAGGCGCTTTACATTGTAAGGTAGACCCTACAATAATACATAGTGAAAAACCCAACAATCATATGACCCCCTATGAGCAAGCACTTTGGCTACAGTGGGAAGGAAAAACTCCCTTTTAACAGGAAGAAACCTCCGGCAGAACCAGGCTCAGGGAGGGGCGGCCATCTGCTGCGACCGGTTGGGGTGAAAGAATGAAGACAGGATAAAAGACATGCTGTGGAAGAGAGCCAGAGATTAATTACAAGTATGGTTGAATGCAGGGAGATCTATTAACACATGGTGAATGAGAAAGGTGACTGAAAAGGAAAAAGTGCATCAAGGGGGTCCCCCAGCAGTCTGAACCTATCGCAGCATAACTAAGGGAGGATTCAGGGTCACCTGATCCAGCCCTAACTATATGCTTTAGCAAAAAGGAAAGTTTTAAGCCTAATCTTAAAAGTAGAGATAGTGTCTGTCTCCCAAATCCAAACTGGAAGCTGGTTCCATAGAAGAGGGGCCTGAAAACTGAAGGC
>VURO01049964.1:19805-30022 GCA_015108175.1 Pelvicachromis taeniatus | reverse complement strand
TTTTTTGTTTTGTCTCGTTTGGATCTTTACCTATCAGAATTATTGTCTGAAGGTCAGGAAGGATGCCCAACGGAATTTATTCTATCAAAAGGACCATCGCAGTTTTGCCTTATTTAATTTTCATTTGTTACAGACATGACATGATTGGGGGACAGGAAAAGGACAGAGAGAAAGAAGGGGAGTGAGGGGGAGAAAAACAGAGGGGAAGAGGGACAGCAAGAGAAAGACAAAACAAAAAAACACGTCCACTGGATCACCTGTTGGAAAAAGCAAAGGGAAACGACAACAACACAATACTGTAATGCAGAGCAACACAATCTGCGGACCACAGCACTAACATAGGTTGATGGTCACTACTGAATATTGGTTGTGCAGTATGCAGAACTGACAGCACATAATGTGTTCCAAAACAGCAGCCAGGGAAGGTGTAAATTGTGTCTCTGAACACCCGTGTGTGCACCTGTGTGGACGAGCGCGCTTGTATCCAAAAGGCTTCTCCATGTAATGATTTATCGGAGGGTGTGGGGAGCCATAGCGCCCTCCCCCAATGCATGAAACCAGCATGGAGGAGACCCAGGCCCCAGACCACCAGGGGTCCCCAAAATGCGAGAGCCCCAGGAGGACCACCCCAGGGGCAACTGCGCCACCCTCCTGGAAGGAGGAGGGCCCTGTACATATTTGTGAACATATCTACCGGTATATGTAGCTGGTGAACATTCCTGAAGCCGTCTGGATCGATTCCAAAAGCTAATCTTTCTGATTGAAACTTGGGTCAAATTTTATTCCAAATCTGTCCATAACTTTTTTCAGCAATCCTTTGTAACTAACAAATGTGCAAGCATACAAACTGAACCAATCGCATGACTACTTCAGTGGAGGTAACAAGTTTGAGAGCTAATAGATAATTCTGACTACTGACAAAAAGTGGCATAACTTCAAGGAGCCTGTAGCGTTAACATAGAAGGATTAGTCGTGAGGACTGTATCTTTGCAGAGACTAAAGATATGAGATGGGAAGGAAAAGACTCACAGGGAACAATGGACAGACATGAGAAGCAAAGACGAGATGCACTGAGAGTATGTTTACGTAAATAAAATGGACCAGTTGACTGGAGCAGGTAAAGGAGTGGAGCTTACTCCTTTATGAGATTTTCACTGACTCCAGGGTGATGTTTAACAGTGTGCACAGGTCTTTACTTGGTCAGTAGGCTACTGAAAAAAATAAACTGCAAAATATACTAATCAGGCAAGATAGTCACACCACTTTAATGTGAAGGGTGTACTGGGGTGCCAGGATAACACCCTAAAAATACTTGACTTATTGAAACCAGTATGGATAAGATAAGATAAGATAAGATAAGATAAGATAAGATAAGATAAGATAAGATACATTGGGAAGACAGGTCAGAGGTACAAAACAACACTGAAAATACACAATACATCAGGATAGACGAGTTAAAAAAAAGCTCCTCCCAGACTGAGCTCCTAGGGGAGATCATTCTGAGAACATGCTTTGCTGTATTGGATATTGTTACATTAATGATAAGTATGCCTTTTTCCATCAGTCCCACATTAGATACCACTTTCCTTCGCCCCATTTTCCTTGCTTTCTTCAAGTCACTATAGCTCACTTGTAGCCATTTACTTCTGGAGAGGTGTTACAGCCCTGGCAATCACTAAAGCAGATCACACAGAGATTGTGCTGTAGATGTTTCGCAAGCAAAGGAGATATCTGTGAATGACACTGTTGGAGAGTGGGTAGATATGTAAACCCGACTGGATATGTTTGCTGAGTCACAAGAAGCACATCGAGATAAAGGGTATGTCACATGTAAAAGAAAGCTAGCTACTCTAAAAAGCCTGAACAATACTCCAACTAACAGAAACTGATCCGATGGAGAGCGAGTAAAAGAGTCGATCCTTAAATAGTCTAAGTGAGTGAACAGTGGGTTACAATCAGATTTGCCAGCCAGGAAACCCGGGGAAACCTGTAGGTTGTGACACCTCTAGGGAACATGGGAATGAAGGGAGAAATAGAGGAGGCAGAGAACGAGCCAAAGAGGGGGAGAAAGAGATGGAAAAAATAGGCAAGCAGATACTATGACAACTTCTCTCAAAGCCAGTATTTGCTCTCTCTCTCTCTTTAGCATTACTTTTATGGTGCTAGTAAATACCAATCATCACAGAGAGGCTTGTGCGGAAGAACTGTGGGAAGAAGGTCTGAAGCATATATAAGGTTTTTCTATCACTTCTAGGTGTGGATTAGAATTTGGAGTCTTACATACTCTTATATGAAATCAACATTGAGCAAGATTGTAATTTCATATTCTTTTAAAAAGCTTAAACAGGAGGGATGGTGACATCAAAGCTGAGTTTAAAAGAGAACATTTTATTAAAGTGAGTTAAAACAAGTGATAACTACAAATGCACAGTAATGTCAATTTAATTCTTGGAAAGTTATATAATTTGGTGATTTCTATCTATCAAGACATTTAAGTTACATTAATATGATGAATATGAGCTTCAAATCTTTTCAGCTTTAACTGAAGTTATTAAACAAAAATCTGGGGGTCCAAAGTAAGCAGCTGGTGCTGTAGCTGAACAGTGTAGTCTTGCTGTGGACATGGTGTGCTGTCATGTCTGTCTGGCACCAGCAGCTCACTTCTCATATTGCCACTACATTTTCCAGCTGCTTAGTGAGCATTAGGAGATGTAAGCTGCAATCTAGGAGAGTGGGTCCAGCAGTTTTCAGGCACAACATCAGAGGTCTCTATCCTTGGGGCAGTTAAGATACTGTGCAGCACAATCTTCAAACTCCAAGCAGGGCAATAAATACAGGCACATATCATACATACCCCTCCCCCAGTTTTTAAATTATATTTTCAGTCATGAAGGGAAAAAAAGCTGTCCGTTATTCTGAACCTCTGAGAATCTGCTGGTAAAGAATGCTAAACGTAAGCAACACAATAAAAAAATAATAATATTTGGGTTTCATAAACATTTGATTTTACGCTGTAAATGCGACATGTTAGTTCGTCCAGCAGAGGGCAGCCTTTCTCCAACATTCAAAGGAAATGATCGGTAAACCACAGAAGAAGAAACTCGTTTTTGAAATGTGTTGAATGAATGCGCTGGGCTAATAAATCCACAGCTACTTATTTAAACAACTAAAATTGAACTTAACATATTTTCACAACTGTTGTAGGTTACTGTTTGAGGTGATAATGTCGGGGATTCCGCCGGACACATGGCAGCCTCCCACAGTGGCTTTGGAGACGACGTAAGTCCCTAATGAAACACTGGATGCTAACTCAGCTAGCTTGGAGGAACATGGAGTGTGGGTGTCTGTTGCGTTAACAAACTTTGCAGTTTTATTTCAGAATCTTTTTAACAAACGGCATAAAGAAGAACATTTTAAAATAGTGTAAGAGAGCTTTTGTTATTCAGAGTCGCTAAAGACATGCTAACTGGCTGCGCGTTGCAGGATGGGGACTGTTGTGGTGGAGCTGTATTGGAACCATGCACCAAAGACCTGCAAGAACTTCGCAGAGCTGTCCAGAAGAGGCTACTACAACAACACCAAGTTTCACCGGATCATCAAAGACTTCATGGTGCAGGGAGGAGATCCCACAGGAACAGGTGAGTTTATCACACATACCTGTTTGGGTACCACTGGCCACATATTAGATAACAGGTTCATGCTTTGAGTAGGCTAAAATCCCAAAACGACAATTTTATGTTTTATGACTATGCGCAAAGCAAACTCCATAAATTAAGTTTTGGTGTTGATACTGCCTAATATTACAATACTGCTCATTTGGCTGTTAACCAGCCAGGTTCCAAAATTCTTATATGGAAGCATGAGGGCTGTTGAAGCAGCATATTTATGCTCATCTTAATATAGATCCAGTGTTCAGGTGATTAACATGACTTTTAACCAGATGCTTTGTTTGTTAGTACAGAAATGTATTAAACTGTGTTTGCATATGCAAATACTATTTACAGATGCTTATAATACGGTATATTATACAGTTGCTCTTTTTCTTTCCCATAACAAGCATCTCTGTATTATTCCCAGATATGTATAAATATGATTATAAACATTTTTATAATTACATATAAATATGTAATTTTCTTAATAGTGAATCATCTTATTCATACTGACCAGCCACTTTTATTAGGTACAACTTACTAGTACTTGGTTGGAGTCCCTTTTGCCTAAATAACCACCTTAATTCTTCGTGGAATAGCTTGAACAAGGTGCTGGCAACATTCAGCTTTGTCTGCTGGACATCTCCTATTCCATCTCATTAGGTCTCATCTGTTAGGTATTTAGATTTATGAGTAGTTGAATATGTATCCTAATAAAGTGGCCCTGTCACTAATCTCACATGTTCATGGTCTTCAGTAAACTCACCCAATGCGCCACTTGTGATTTTCCAAACAGGTCGAGGTGGCGCCTCCATTTTTGGCAAACAGTTCGAGGATGAACTACACCCAGAACTAAAATTCACAGGTAATGCACGTAGAAGAACAACAATGGAATAGATGTGTAGATGAAAGGCTTTTATAAGATTATAAATAAAGAAAAGCCCTGCAACAAGTCCTTCAAATTATTTGTGTGTGTCAATACTGATGTCTTAATCTGTTTTTTGTTTGCAAATGTTCACACATGTGTTCAGTAGAGTTCATGTATACCAATATTTTGTAAAGATTTCTGGTATTTTTGAAACATTTCTTTAGTTCACAGCTGAATAAACTGAGTCCAATGATCCTGACAAATGTGATAATTGATAGTGAGGACATTTATAATTTGTCATTATGTTTCTGTGTCTGTTAGGTGCCGGTATTCTGGCGATGGCCAACGCAGGGCCGGACACCAATGGCAGTCAGTACTTCCTCACCCTCGCGCCCACGCAGTGGTTAGATGGAAAACACAGTATTTTTGGAAGAGTATGTCAGGGGATGGGAGTGCTGAACCGGATTGGGATGGTGGAGACGAACAGCCAAGATCGTCCAGCTGATGATATCAAAATTCTCAGAGCAAATGTATCCAGTTAAATGAAACTTCTTTTTGTTTGTTTGTTTACTTTTTTAATAAACATCTTTTTATTCATCTTTCTAATGTAAGTAAAACTTGTATTTTCTTCAGCTGTGCAAATTGCCTGTAGACAACATTAACCCACCAAACTGTTAGACATGTCTTGGTTATCACTAAGCATCAGTCAAATATAAAATACTGCATATCGGTAGATTTGAAAACTCAAATGACATGGCTTGTCATTCGTTTTTCAAACGAAGTGGCAGGCATAAAAAAAGCAGGTGAGGAGAGAGATAAGAGTGACTACAAACATCAGTAAATCATGGTGGAGGAGCTGAATTCCAGCCAGTTTGGGTTTTTTTCTACAATTAATGGAATTATGAACACAAAAGTACCATCAGATTGTCATCCACCATGCAATACCATCTAGAAAGCATCTGATTGGCAACAGCTTTATTTTTCAGCTTGACAACAAGCCTAAACAAAGTGCCAATGCTCTAAAGACAGAATGGAAACTGATCAGTCATGGATTGGCCTTCCAAGAGCCCGCATCATAGAGCTTGCATGTGTCACACTCTCTCAACATGTTCATTTAAATTACACAAAAGCCTTCACAATTATTCCCCAAAGTATTTTATTATACAAAGTCAAATATCAAGACACATTTAAAAAGCCTTTACCAATACAATAATCCAAGAAAATACAATACACCTTAAAGCAAAAGTAATGTTTAAGTTCAGTTATAAATGTAAGAAAACATCTAACCACTTTATGGCAGACATAAAGAGGTGTATTTATTTGGTTTATTGTACATGTTGATAAAAAAGTAAATATCCGGAAATGTACTCTGAATGCTTAAAATGCATATGGATTGTTAAACATAGTGTTTCCTGATATGTATGTGCAGTACAAACAACGTGCCAGATAATGTCAAGGAGAAATCTTTCCAAAGGACACAATTTCATAGTTACTGCTCAGTTCCAGGAAATTAAAAAAAGTGGGCGCACTAAAGGAATCTGAAGTAAAAAAAACAAACAAAACTGACCCCGCTTGTATTGCTTGTATTCAGTGCAGGTCAACCAAAAGATTATAGAAATATAAAAATGGTTCAAAACACTGAAAACTAGAGGTGCAAACCTTGACATTACTTGGCATGTAGCATGTCATGTTCACTAGATTGCACCAATGTTCAAAAGCCAGGGGGGAGTCTGTCAGCAACATTTGAAGTAGCTGAGAAAAATAATCAAACATATCCAGTTATTTAAGTATTTACAACTTAATGCGAGAATGGGAAAAAGTTTTGAAAATATTTATATTTCAAACATGTAGAGATAATCTCTAAAACAGGCTCTGACAGAGGGCAGAAAAACAGCATTTTTCTGCCCTCAATTTGTATGAATATATAGAGAGTTTGTTATAAAATAACACAGATTTCCATGATATATCACAAAAATACATTGTTGTAGAAGATGCTGTAATGTAGGAAATCTATAAAAAGGTAAATACTTTCGTCATAAAAAATACGAATAAATACTTGTATTTGGTGTTGCAGACAGCTGCAGTGAAATAAAAATGTGTTAAACTGAATACGTGTTTTCAGGTGATGGTGAACACTGAAATTCAACATTTTTGATGAATTTTAAAATCTCTATTCACTGTGTTGGTGTGTAAATAATAATTTTCAATAATATGCTGTCAACAATCTTAACAAATTGTTCTAATGCCCTGTCTATAGTGTTAGTAACTATATAAAGGTCTGTGTGTGTGAGGGACCGAGCAGTGAAGTAAAAATCTGGCACAGGTTAAAGTCCAAAAAAAAAAAATGTTTATTTAATCCGCGAACAAACTTAATTAAACTATACAGAAGAAATCTAAACTTTGGGTCCATAAAAGAGGTCAACGTAACAAACCGCTACTCAAAAGTTGATAACAAACAATACTAGTAACTCAACAACTCGACAGTGCTTCAGGTAGACGCTTCCACCTTATAAAAAAATATTTATACCAGCCACCATATATATGGATAATAGAGGACCCACTACTTAAATATTAATTAAAATGCAAATTAAAAGGTATGTTTAAAGATTTGCATTTTAGTGAATATGGCTGCAGTTATATTGGGGCACGTAGTGACTCATGGATATTTATCAGTTCCCTTTCCATTCCTCGAAGATCACTTGCAGGCTGGGAGCTGGTCTTTAGACGCTAGGTAAAGGAATTAATATTGTCAGTTATTATCAGGTTATGAGTCATTAAAAATCTTAAAGTACCAACAGCCGACATTAACGACATCACCGACCTGCCAGAGAGTCCCTCTTCCTTTAGCCAGTTTGTAGATCATAGTCACTGGGATCATAGAAAGCAACGAAATGGCGAGGAACCAGCCAATGCAGTAAGCCCACCAAGGATACACGTAGGTGTTGTTGAACTTCAGTGGGGTGTACCTCAGGAGTAAAAATATAAGCGTTCCCTTCAAAGAAAAAAACATATAAATGATAAACATCATGGAATGAGAATAGAGCATATTGATAAACTGTTTACAGACGCTGCTTGAGATACTTACACTGCAAATAAGAGGGGTGGCATAGAGCCAACAGTACTTGATCAGTGACAGAGGTTTGTATCCGATCATGTCCTCAATGTTGGTGTAGAAGCGATCGGCACCTAGGACAGACACTGTTTACTAGAAAGAAACTTGTCTTTAACTTTTAATATTTCCCACAACAAAATTATATTTTTATGGTTTTCAAATGACATTTATACAGAGAATATGGGCTTTAGACCCTAAGCTTTAATTTAAGGAGGAGGCCTTTGTCAACTGTTCAGGTTCCTCAAATTATTTTAAGGACACACTAAAATATGCCAGGTTTTCAGCTAATTTGGGAATCACCAAATTACTATTTTATGCAATTTTTTCATAAAATCTACAAAGAAGATGGAATAATTATGTTTTTGCCTAAATATATAATTTTAAATGAGTTCTTTGCTTGTATGTTATTTGTAGACACAAAACTAGTTAATCTCAGGAATTACGTGGTTTGCTTCTTTTTTTCTTTTCTTTTTTTTTTCCTTGAATGATTCATAGGTCAGCGTTGGTGGTTTAACAAACAAAATGAAACATTCCTCTGAAAATGGGCCGTTACAAATATAGGACTGGATTGAAAATAAGTGAAAACAGTGAATGTTCAAAGAAAAACCTTGAAATACCTTCAGAAAGCCTGAACAAGTATTATTCAAGACCACTTAAAAACATAATAAGATAGTGTGGCTCATTGAAAGCTAAATATAAGGAAAAAAAGATACAGGGGTGGGGGCTGGGGTGCTTGGGGACTCACACCATTGAGCTATCCCCTCATGCTAGTTATGCAATATAATAACATCTCACAAATGTCTTCCAAATAACACTACCTCAGGTATGAAAACAGACCTGCTTTCATCTGCATTAAATTCAGTACATTTCAAAATTTCTACATATACAAAAAAAATGCAATAAGCTCAATAGCAAAAAACCTGCGTCCCCATCTTTCATTTGACATTGTACCTCTTTAGCAGGTCCTGACAGTTGCTTTTTAAGGATAAAAAGCAACTGGCATTTTTTTTCTCTTCTCTGTTTATTTGTTTGTCTTTTTAATCCAAATGCATAATGAATAAATAAATGCACAAATGTCTGTTAAATAAGGTTCATACATGCATATTCATCCCCTAATGGCTCATTTAGAGCCAGAAAAAAAACCCTATTTAATGAAACTTACTCTCATTGACCACTTTATTAGGTATAATGCTGCATTAATGTAAATATCTAACTAGCCAGTAAGATAGCAGCAAGTCAGTGCATTTATGCACTTAGATGTGGTCAAGACAACCTGCTGAACTTTAAAGTGAACATCAACAAGAGAAAGAAGTGCGAATGACTCTGAACGTGATTACAGATGAGCTGGTTGGAGCTGGAGCATTTTAGAAACCACTAATCTACCGGGATTATGCCACAATTTCTACAGTTTATAGCTAATGGTCAAAGAAAATTATTAGCTTGCTGATGGCAGAGCTCATCAACAAGGCCAATAACACAAATTGCCTAATTACCAGTTGTTACAACCAAGGCATGAAAAAAAAACATCTCTGAATGTGAAATGCATCAAACATGTAAGCAGATTTACGGCAGCAGAAGACCATAGCGGGTGCCACTTTAAACCTAAGAACAGAAACTGAGGAATTAGTTCCATTAAGTTCACAGTCGGTCAACCGAAGACTAGAAAAGTTTTGCCTGATCTGATGAGCTTTGAGTCTTTTCTCCGACATTCAGACGGTAGGGCCAGAATTTGACGTACACAATATGAATTGAGCAATGTTCAAATACCACAGCCTGTCTGACGTTTGGTGCTGACCATCCCTTTATGACCACAGTGTGCCCATTTTCTGATGGCTGCTTCCAACAGGATAATGCACCATGTCACAATGCTCAAATCACCTCAAAATAGTTTCTTGAATATGACAATGAGTACGCCACTGGCCTCCACAGTCACCAGATCCAATACAGCACCTTTGGGATGTGGTGAAAATTTCTGAGAAATGTTTCCATCACCTTGTTCAATCTATGGTAAAAAAAACAAAATTGATCTACCTTTGTACTAACTTGGTCTACTTAATATAGTGAATGTGAGCGCTGAATGATAAATTACCATTAATGCCAACAGCCACATAATTCATACATGTACAGTGGAACCCCGGGTTACGAGTTTAATCCGTTCCAGAACCAACCTCGGAACGCGATCTGCTCGTAACCCGATCAAATTTTTCCCATATAAAATAATGGAAATGAGATTAATCCGTTCCAGCCCTCCCAAAAAGTCCCCAAAATATCATAAATAATGGAAAAATACATGTTTTTAAATAAGAAACAAACATCAAACTACTGTATTAGTAAATATAGTTAAATAAAAGATAAGCCAACTTAAGCAAATATAACCTTACCTTGGCGGCAGTTAACGCAGTTACCGGAGAGCAGCTGAGAAAGGAGGGAGAAGGCACGATACATACGGTACACGTACGGTAAAACTAAAACAACACTTTCTTAAACTTCAAACAAAACTAAAATTGCACTTTCTTAACTGTACGTAAGGGACGGACGTGAGCCAAGCAGGTGTCATCATAAAGGGATAAGCCTTGAAACGGCTCTG
>VURO01049964.1:6136-19785 GCA_015108175.1 Pelvicachromis taeniatus | reverse complement strand
TTGCAGTTAGAACAGCTGAGGAAGGAGGGAGGGAGGAGGCACGATACATACGGTACACGTACGGTAAAACTAAAACAACACTTTCTTAAACTTCAAACAAAACTAAAATTGCACTTTCTTAACTGTACGAAAGATGTACCAACGTGAGCCAAGCAGGTGTCATCATAAAGGGATAAGCCTTGAAACGGCTCTGGGTAGAAGTTTCCGGGTAAGGCAAAGGGGAAACTAGCGGTTGTTATATTCTTGTCTCATTCATGACAGACTCCAGAATATCTATTTTCTACCCAACGGGGTAGTAAGGTTTATTACTAAGTCTGGTGACTCAGGTTAACTCTCTGCCATTTACATCAACAGCATACTATGGAAGAAATATAGTATCATCAGAAACATTGAATTTTTATTCTCCAAATTTCCCTGCAAAATATTCACCTGCAAAAATTCACCTGCAAAGATTTTTGCAAGGAAGTTGTTTATTTCTACACAATGATCTGAAATGTAATGAAACATGCTCTGCTGACACATCAATAAATGAAAACTGCATTAAATGTTAAACATTATGTGTAGTATTTCATAAAGGAACATTTGTGTGAATATTTGCATATAAATATTTCAACCAAATCTTTATATACTTTACATTCATTTAACAATTAAGGCAGTAATTTGTTGCTGTATATGTGGCAGAGAAAATTATTACCTGTTATTACAGGTGGCCCATGGCAACTCTCCAGAGAAGGAAGAGAACAAGCAGAGAAAAGCCCAGGCTAAAATCACAATATAGCTGATACTTAAAAAATACCATAAAAAATGATCATTTGGCTGGCGTATCCCATGCCTGGAAACAAGATAACTGTTAGCATTGCACTCGCTCACTTTTTCTTCATTGATCTGCTTCACCACAATCCCAGTAGTTAGCTCACCTTCAAACAAGGGGCAGACCTTCCTCCAGCACATGATCCCCCCCTGGTATGCCACAGGTCACAAGGAACAGGACGTAAGAGATAAAGAAAGCACCTATAGGTGCTTTCTTTATCCCTTTATCCCTTTAACTTTATCCCTAGGGTTAGGGTTAAAGGGTTAACCCTTTAACCCTAACCCTAACCCTCTATACAGGTGGGAAAAAATAACTGTAAGCGCACATGGGCTGAAATACAGTAACAGCATGATATCCTCCTGAGATCTGAGGAAAAAAGTATCTTTAAGTTTAACTTTTTTTTGTGATTTCCTGCCTCTTTGGAGCTAAAAGAGGCCAGCCAAACACATGAGATATAATTTATCATTGTCCTCTATCACATCAGGACTCAGTAGCTCAAATAAATCAAATGACCAAAAACAAACGTCCATTGAATTAATAGGCTGGGTCTCAGAAGGATATTTAAAGGTGATGGAGAAACCAGCACAAGTCACTATTGTTGTTGTTTATCCTGTTTATTGTTTATTTCTTTCAGACTATGTACAAAATTAATCACACAAGGGGATCAATGCTCTTTATCAGATTTAGCTGCTAGCTCATTTCCATTTGTTGTCCAGTGAGACACAATTAAAGTCTGTCAGCAGAGACACGCCAAGACTCATACCTACATGCATGTGCAAGCACACACACATACATGCATACCTACAGATACACATGCTGACAAATGGAAAATTACACAAAATACACAAAGTGTATCAAAGTGTTAATTAGATATACAGAATTATACAACAATTAAAATACTGACTCCGTTGGTGTGCGCGTGTTCAGTATCAGTCCTGAGGGAAAAATCCCCGTTGGTGTTTGACAAAAAAAAAAAAAAAAAGATGAAAAACCAGAAAAACCACACTTAAAGAATAGCACTGAAGTACCACAGAGCTAGTTCTGCGGCTATATTATGGCACCAGTTTGAGGATTGGGTTATCGTAGATTACGGTTTGGCAGTTTGAACCCTCAAGTGTAATCTTTAATCTCAGGGCAAAATAGTATTTTTAACCCAAGTATTTTAACTTATTGTGTTAATGCAATGTTTACAAATGTCAAAAATAAACTTAATTCTACAGTTCAGTCTCTGGCATTATTCTGTATAACCTTTAAATAAATATTTATTCTGAGGTGAAATGGAAACGGTAAATGACCATTAAATCAAAAAAAGTAAATGATTGTAATGTAATATGTGTGTAAATCGACAAATGGTAAATTGCTTTAATTTTTATATTGCTAATATGTTAAAAATACGTTAGACTCTAATTTGTGGAAGAAATGTGTAACAGGTGAGCAATCAGCTGAGTCTTCATGTATTGTGTGACATTAGTGATGGTAAGATATTCAAAAGTCATTTTTTTTAAACCAAAATCCATCATGTCTCAAGCTACTGCTATACCAAGACGCATTTGAAGTTGTAAATCCTTTAGGTTCTGCAAATAAATAGATAAAACTGTCAAAGGAACCTTGTTTTGCATTGCTGGAGATGATTTTGGGTCACATTGCACTGATGGCTTCTGTGAAAGCTTTAGTCGTACAGATAATTTCTGTAGATACTGTTTAATGACACAATCTGTTTTTCAGGGTGGTGATCCAAATCAGTGTGGAGCAGAATGCACCATAGAGACGCACAACTCTCCTGTCGAACACCTCAAGACTGATGTGGAAGGAGTGAAGTTTGAGTCCATTTTCAACTGTTAATATTTTCACATCTGTCAGCCAAGGGGTGCCACCTTGTTAAGGACACAACTTTTTTTTTTAGGGCGTTTTGTCATATGATGTTGCGCTGTTTCTTAAATCCATCCATCCATCCATTCTCAGCCGCTTATCCTTTTTAGGGTCACGGGGGGCGCTGGAGCCTATCCCAGCTGTCTTGGGGCGAGAGGCGGGGTACACCCTGGACAGGTCACCAGTCTGTCGCAGGGCTGTTTCTTAAATATTTTGTGAAAAAAAAAAAAAAGAATGGTTCACCAACTTCATTCTGAATCGGTGCATTAAACAGTTGAAATACTCTGACTCTGATACCTCTTTAAAGCGGTGTGAGGTCAGTCCTCAAACAAATGACAGGTAATACAACACTGGAACCTTTTAAAGCTGTTGCCTCTCATAAATGGTGACAGACTGCAAACAAATCGCGCATGCGTGAAGTCAAATTGCTGTTATTTTTAGCTTGTACAGTCCCAATCAAAAGTTTAAGACCAACTGAAAAATGGCAAAAAATTATATTTTGCATGGTTGGATCAGCAGGGTTCCAAGTGGAGCTTCAACATGCAACAAGAAGAAATGGGAGTGAGACAAAACATTTTTTTGAGCATGCAATTTATTGAAAACAATGCTTAAACAGTCTGTTTTACAGCTGATCAAAAGTTTAGGACCACATCTCCAAAAATATAATAGCTCCACCCTTATTGTTGATCACTTCAAAAATTTGTTGCGGCATGCTTGATGCAAGCGTTTCCATAAAGTGAGTGGGAACATTTCATCGTGCGGTGAAGACGGCTGCACGAAGGGCATCTACTGTTTGGAACTGTTGTCCATTCTTAGTTGGATTTAGATCAGGGGAACATGCAGGATGGTCCAAAAGAGTGATGTTATTCTCCTGGAAGAAGTCCCTTGTCCTGCAGGCACTGTGTACTATAGCGTTGTCTTGTTAAAAAACCCAGTCGTTACCACACAGAAGTGGGCCCTCAGTCATGAGGGATGCTCCATTATGGCGCTCCCTCCACTGTGGCACGTAGAAAACATCTCAGGTGGGATCTGCTTGTCATGCCAGTAATGGTGGAAACCATCAGAACCCTCAAGGTTAAGTTTTTTCTCATCAAAGAATAAAACTTTCTTCCACTTTTCAGTGTCCCATGTTTGGTGCTCCCTTGCAAAGTCCAAATGGTCAGTTCTGTGGCGTTCAAGAAAACGAGGCCTGTGACAAAAAATCTTTTGTTTTTGAAGCCCTTCAGTCTCAGATGCTGTCTGATGGTTATGGGGCTTCCACTTGACTTTTTTGTTCCATAACCCTCTGGATCATTTATGAAATTCCATATGACTGTCGTACTGCGTCCCACCTCTGCAGCGATGGTGTGCTGCGAGAGATGCTGCTTATGCAGTTCAACAACCCGACCACGTTCAAAAAGGGAAAGGTTTCTTGAATAATTTGTTAGATTGCCTTCAGTTTTGATGACAACACAAATTCCCCATGGTATCGTTTTGATAATCTCAAGCAATTTGATTTATTTCTGTCCAGAGTTCAACAAATTCTTCACTAAGATCTTGTATTGTATGGTCTTTTGTCAGCTGATTCACACGTGAAAATAAGAAAAAAAGAAAAAAAAAACAAATTGATGGCGATTCAGTACATTTAGGTAGTCAGCTGACCTCATTTTTGGTATATTTGTGAACCTAGACCTGAAGAAGGTAAATCTGGACTTATTTGATCACATGACCCTTTTTCCTAAGGCTACACAAATTGTATTGTTGTTCCATGGGATTTATGGTTAGTAGATGGTGGACTAACAAGGTTTCTGCTGCTAGGCAGCAGGTTAGAATGTTACAATGTAGCCCCGAAAGAAGAAAATTACAGTTGTGACAGTAAAAGTTTCGAGTTAATCCCGAAGATACCCGGCTAAGCCCCAAAACCTGCTTAGCAGTACATGTCTCTGAACCCTGCTGGAAGTCTTTAGAATGAATTATCTTAAAAATACTCAGGTTTGCAAAACCTTGACTTAAAAAAAAAAAAAACATCTGAAAAATTCTTAAAAATGTTACAGTTTTCAGACTTGCATCTCCATCTCCGCTCCAATTCCCTTGTATTCATTGGCAACAGGAGTGAGAGTGTTGTCTGGGTTTAAAGGGCACTGCTCGGGCTGCTTTGCCTTCCTGTGCATCCTGCTCTGAGGGACGCAAAGTTGCCTGAGGTTCTGTGGAAAGAGGATCAGTTAAGTCCATTTGCAATGAATCATAACTTTGCAAAATGTGCAAAATTGACAAACACAGATAAAAGTTTTCCCTGGTGTTCCCTTAACATTGATTCGATTACTGCTGATTTGTTTGTTTTACAAATGTTTAAAACACATTTACAGTTTAACAGAGAGGATGACGTCCTGGAGTCTTGTACGTGATCTGCTGACCGTTCCTCTAACACCAGAATGAACTCCTGGCTTCTAATGGAGATGTTTCAAAAACTATTAGATGGATTGGGACGGGATTTGGTACAAATATTAATGCCCCCACACAGGATGTTGGGGGCTAACTTTACTGAGCCCCTGATTTTTAATTATTCTAACATGTTTCCAGATGGATATCTTATCTGAACAACATTGGAGCATTTTTTTTAACCCACTGACCTTTCAGTCAGTCAAATCTAATGGTGGGTTTTGGCATTTCTGGCAGCATAAGCATATTCCAGTTTAGCATAATCCATCAGGAAGTTTTTTGTTGTCCAGTGCCCAGCTTTGCTAGATAATGTTTTTGGCCTAAGATGAGTTGCTGAACTTTCTGTGTTAATAACTTGTGTCAAAGCGGCAGCAACTTTAAGGAGACTGCAAAAAGCTTTTTCTTTAAACTGCAGAACTGTAAGGTTTAATGCTCGTGAATGTTTGTTTTTTCCCCCCATCCTTTTACTTGCATCTCAGTGTGTTGGACTGTTAGTTAAAGAAAAGCATTCTGACATGTTGGTAGATTAAAAAGCGCATATAGTTTGAGATTTTTAAATAATTTGTTTGACACTCGTAAAAAGAGGAAACATGCACACAGCACTGCTGAATCCGAACATGGACATTTTTGAGATCCATCGAGTGTTCCCGTCTTTCAGGTAGGAAATTGGTCAGATCAGCCAGACCGCCACATACCTTATCCTGACTGCACTTGTCATGATGGAAAAACATTTAACATTAAATTGAACTGAATTAGTAACAAGATAACCGGGGAGCTTAATGGTGTTTCAGTGGTGCTCCTGTTTTCTTTACTGAGCGCATACCTGCCAAATTGTCCCTTTCATTGCAGTAACTTTAAATATGATCCACAGAGGAACCAGAAAAACACAGAAGAGTCCAAGAAACCAGCCCAAAGCGTACGCCCAGGTCGGATAGATGTAGGTTTTGTTGAACTTCAGAGGCGTGTATCTCACAACTGAAAAGACAAAAGTACCCTGACAGAAACAACAACACAACAATGAAGTTTTAAAATTTTAAAAGAATTTAAGTTGGAAAAAAAAATTCACATTTACTGAGAAACCACAGCATTGTCACCAATGAAAGTACAATGAGTATGAGTTGCTAAGTATAGGTTATCTAACTACATTTACACTAAATGTATATGGACAATATTATCCACATAGTTTTGTGTTCTTTTCATCGGGGAATGTTTTCTGTGGATTCCTTGTTCCTTCATTGTCAGTAAATCTAAAATAAGTTATTGAAGAAACTGTTTATTGGTCAAGAAACATCTGTCTGGCTTGCAAATGCTGGTGCACGCTCCTCTTATGAAGCACTAAGCGCTTCTCCTCCAAACCCCTGTTTTCACATATGCCACGATACTGCACAACATTAGCATTTGTCTATACTTTTGTCTCATACTAGTTTTGTTAATGTCAGTGTATCACCAGCAGGGTGCACCCTGGACAGTTTGCCAGTTTATCACAGAGACATATGCCAAAATCACATTGGAAGGTTAAGGTTCCTCTCTTATTGCATCACATTGCAGCCGGCAATGTTTTCACTTCTTTATTCACTTGCATCTCTTGTTTATTCCTCACCTCCAACTATTTACTGAACTAAAAGAGGAAGTTTTAGCTTTCAATTGTTGTTCGGTGCTTTATCACAAAAAAGAGTCCCCCAATTTTCATGAATAAATTAGACTAATTGTGTTCTTAAGAACTCTGTTTCACTCACTAGACACACAGCAGGGGTAACGTAAAGCCAGCAATGCTTCATTAGAGGCCAGGGACGATAACCTATCATGTCTTCAATGTTGTCATAAAGACGATCAGCACCTGAGCAAAACATGAAAAGTTAATTGCACGGTTAGAATTACCACTATAAATTCTACAAGGACTGACAAATTAATAATGCAATCATAATAAAATAATTGATAACAAGTTATTAATGAAATAGAAACATAAAATGCTTTCTACGAAGTCAACCGAAACAGTCATTTGGCTGACTTCATTGAAAGTAATTCCTAAATAAGATTTGATTTTTAAAAGCCGTACAATCAAAATTTGCCAATTTATCTGACGCATTGTGATTATTCACACCGCGCTGCCAGCGGCTTGCTCGTGGTTGAGCATCAACGTCTCTCAAAGAGTTTAATAATAATATTAACACCTACATATCAATGAAGATATCAGCTGACATCACCACGTCACACATTTAAATGTTTTTCTCATCCTAACCAGGAAACACTGCGGGGCACAAGTCCACTAATCCTTGTTCATGCATTGCAGATGTGTTTTTATAACTGAATGTTTAGAGTTCTTTAGATCTTCTGTGTTCATTCATATTCAAAGAATCACTACTTTCAGCTGATTTGGATGCAACAAAGTACACACATGAGGAACATCAACCACTATATGCATTTGACAATGACACATTTTTAGGTAAAATTACAATGAAAAACAGTAAAATGAAGGTCTGTGTATTAATTAATTAACATAAATAATGACTACAGCTGTTCCAGTATAAACAACCTAAGCACTATCCTGCACATCATCTTTAAGCATCAGTTTTCTTTTGAATGCCTTCTAACATAAAACATGATAAGTTAGTCTTTGTGTGTTCATTCTTTTATTGATAAACTTGGAAATATGAGAATGATAATACAAAGTCGTATTTTGTGTGTGTACATTTTCAAATAAGGAGGAAAAGTAAATTTATATAAGCTTTAAAGCTTCTTCTAAAATACCCATGGGCTGTTGTGTTGAAGAAACCAGAATTAGCTCGTCAAAGATTCCAATCTGGCCCACTGAATATCTTTGGAAAATGTGAAGGAAGACATACATTTTAGACTTTTAACTGTATTTTTAAAAGCTTTACAGCTGTTCGTCCTGATAAAGGCCTCCCCTGTGGCAATTCATACAAGACCAAAGGTTTTTACTGTCTGCTTTTAAAATGTATGATTTTTACAGAGACTTCACAGTAAGAAAAAAGACATTCTGTCAATTGACAAAAACTTTCCATTTTATAATTACAGGACAGTCTGTGCAATGAACTGACAGAATTGTTTCTGCAATATTACACATTTATTTCTTACAATTTAAGGCGTATCAGTTTTTCATGTAGAAAAATATTAGATGATCAACAAATGCCTCTGGAAGGATGTAGTAGTTATTGGTCATAATTTTAACCTATTTCAGAGCTTTCTTTTAAACACTGGCTTTACATAACTGTACTATTGAACTGGGCCTTAAGGGAAAACACCACCACAATAGGAAATGTATAAAAACTGAAGCTGCTGGTAAAGTGGTGCTGAGTCAGTACCCACAAGACACAGCTTATTCATGTGGCTCCAGCTGAGCAAGATTCAAAGTAGCTGGAATGAACGCCGATACAGTAAGCCTAAATTTTGGCCTTTTAGTAATAAGCGACTCAATAAAAGCAGTCTTAAGTGTATTTTCAATTAATGCCGGATTAGTAGGATCTGAATCAGCTTTCTTAGCCAAATCTGTGCAAACATGCAAGGATTTGGCTTTTGGGTTTTAATGACTCACCATATATCCATCCAATCGCAATCGACTGACACACAGAAAGAAGCAGAAGATTGTTTCCACTGCACACATAGTGATCAAAGAGCTGAAGGAAATACAAGCCCCCCTGCAGGTAGACAGAGAGGTTAATTGGTATTGCTAATCAAACATAAAGACAACAAATGCATGCATACAATTCAGTTTTGCCTAAGAAGAATTAAGTTAAGAGTAATGAGCATTGGTCTATTTTTACACACTGCTGAGGGTAGTGTAAAGAGTTATGGGAAAGTTCATCAGAGCTCTCACCTCTGTGACGAGGAGGAGGCCGAGAAAAAAGCAGACAGAGCAGAGGCAAAGCAGGAGCAATTCTCGACGATAAGCTCTTCGAAACACATTGGGGAACATATCCGTCACTGAGGTCATCAAACACTCCAAACTCACAAACTGCAAGAGACACAAACAAATCAAACACATTTACTAAGAACCAAAAACTTACAGTGATGAAAAATAAACAGAGGATTTCTATTGGCTTAATGCAAACCTGTGTGTCTGCCCCCAACAAGATGACCATGATGAAGAAACATATAGCCCATAATTGAGGTAAGGGCATCATGGCTACCGCGCGCGGATAGGCAATAAATGCCAAGCCAGGTCCTGTTCAGAAATATTTTCAGTCATTGATGGCAACTTAAATATTTTTGGATGAAACTGCCTACTGCAGCCTTCTCCAGTTTTATATTTTCTTAAAAGCACTCTAAATGTTTGAAGTCTGGACTCACAAATTCCTGCAACATCATGTTGTTAGGCATGATGACCTGATGGCATTCATTTATTTTGGTGGAAAGAGTTTGAGGTCAGGAGGCTTGTTCAGGATTAAAGGTGGGGAATTTCTGTATTAGCTGCGCTTAGCTAAGAGAAGCTGATACAGGAATTTTGTCTCCAAAATTAAATTAAAGCCATTTCCATGCCAAGTAAAAACACAGGCCCAGTTTTTTCAGTTCTCTGAAATTAGTATTGGTTTATTTTGCCTTGATTTTGGTTGTTTCTGGGTTGTTGTTGTTCTTTTGTTTTTTTTGTTTTGTTTTCTTTACTTTTAAAGTGGATTAATAAAGGCCCACTGACAGTGTAATGACTTTATTAAATATAACAGAGGTTGTTCAATGATTTACTTACCAGAAGCTGCCACTTCTGATATCGGCAGTCCCTGTTCGTAGGACATAAAACCCAGAACAGAAAAGATTGCAAACCCTGCAACAAAACTGGATCCGCCGTTCACCAAACACAGAACAAATGTGTCTCTGTGGAAACAAAGAAACAAAAGACAAAAACACACCACATTCACCAAAGAGCAAAATAAAAAAACACACTTAAAACTAAAGCAGCTGTTTAACATGTTGAAATATAAATAAAAAAAAGTATCTTGCTGCCCAAGACATTAAGTAAGAAGAAGATCTGAGCATTATGTAAACTTTTTGATTAACTGTTCCATAATCAAGGAATATCATAAACAGTCTGCGTGTCATAATGAAAGCCTGCGCCTCTACCATTTTATAAAGGTATAACTTTGGTGCTCTCTAGTTTAAGAACGGGGGGGGGTGGCACTCACTTGTAACAATCATTGTTAAACTTATTGTAACTGCCCAGAGCCGTCAAACTCCCCTGACAAATCCCAAAGGAGAAAAGAACTTGCGCACCTGCGTCCATCCAAACCTGATGCCAACACACAGATATTAGTTTACACTCATCACTAAATGACGATATTCATTCTGTAAAATGTAGGTATGTAGTGTTTAGGCTTCTAGGGGTAGTGTTCAAGTTTGCAGCTTTTTTTGGTGTTGACACATTGTTTTGATCTTATTACTTACTTGAGGGTCCACCAACCTTGTGGGGTCAGGATACAGGTAAAAAGCTAAGCCGTTTATGGCTCCTGGTAAAGTGAGTCCACGAGCTAACAGAACCACCAACATCACATAGGGAAAAGTGGCCGTAAAGTAAACTACCTGTCGACAACAAGGAAATGCATGGTTCAAAGTTGGCATCACAAGGACATTGTAAAGTTGTATGTTCTTTGGTGTAAGAAAACATTTTTCTGGGATCTAAACGTATTTCAGGCACATTCCTCATTTCTGCCGTAGTTTTGTGCCTAGATGACACCTTAGTGGCACCGGTGTCATTTGTTTCATGCTATCAGTACTTGAAGATCTGTTGAATTGTGTATAAAAGTACATTTAAAAATTCTTTTTACATGCCTCTTTTATTGCTTGCAACATGAGACATAATTACTTTCTGCATTTATGTATTACTACTAAAAATACAGGCAATCGCCAGTGCTACCCCTCAGTCTCCTAGTAGACACACCTATGGTATCAATTTGAAAATGCCAGGTGACTTCTTTCATTACACCGTCACATTCTCTGGCCTTTAGGTCGAGGTAACTGAGATTCGAACTTAACCTTTAGCTTCAGGTCACTGAGATCTAAAATCGTCCAGGATTTTTAGTAGATGCACTTATGGTATCAATTTGAAAATTCTACGTTGCCTCATTCCTGAGTTACCAAATTCAAAAACGTAGGTTCCACACTGCCCACCCGGTGGGGTGACAACAATACTCCATCAGCCTTTTATGGGTGAGGGGTAAAAAACACAGACACACATAGACTCTAAGTGAAGGAAAAACCTGACTAAATGTGTATAGACTGATACTGTGATTTAGTGTCCTGTGAAAAATGCTGAACATGCTACATCAAACTCTTTTTTGGATTAAGATGTGAAAGGAAAAATATGTATGTGATCAAGATCATCATAAAATAGGGTATATAAGTTCAAGAATTCGCTTGTGAACAATCTGAATGAACATTTCTGTGGTCTGGTCTTTATTTAAGCCACTATTATCGACACTCAGCCTGAGTAATAACACAGTCTGTTATACGTATGTCTGTGAACATTATACTTTTTTTTATATGTAATTAAAGCTCGGAACAAAATTGTGAACTTGTAATCTTGTAACTCATAGATCCTCCTTTAGTTACTGTGAGCAATCATTCCTACCAATAAAATGAATCAGGCCATGCCACAGCATCTTAGACTCAAATCATTTTCTTCTTTTTCAGCTATTCCTGCTGATGCTTGTTGCATTTGTTTTAGTACATCATCCTCTAAATGACCTCATGGCAACCAGGAACAGAGCAACCCGAAATCATGATGCTCCCTCCACAATACTTCACAGATTAGATGAGGCATGCATCGCCCTTTTCCTCCAAATATATCTCTGTGCCTCCTCCCAAAAAGTTCAGATTTAGGTTGATCTGCTCACAGAATATTAATTAATACTGGAAAAACTGTGCAATCTTTGAAACTTAAGAGCAGGGAGTTGCTGTTACCCTTGGTTCTCTTTCACCTCTTTTAGAATTGCACAGTAGTGTAATCTACACAGTAAACCGCTCCCAGTACCAGCAGTCCTGAACTTTTGCCTTGTTACATCCTGATAAATGCCACCTTATGTGTATTTCTATATTATTCTCCTATGGTCCTATAAAGGTTCTTTTGATTGAAGTATATGGTCACACCAACAAACTTATATGAGAAGATTAAACTTTCAGTAACCAGATCTTGGATGTAACACTGATTATTTTCTTTTCAGTGAGCAATTAAAACAATCCTGGTATTTTCCAAGAGTTCACAAATGTATTCTTGCAATGTTACTAATGGTACCATGGATGTGATAACAGATGTATAAACTGTGTTGACTGAACTTATTTTCTAAACGCAGACTGTTAGAGTAAATGCTTTAATGTTGTCATTATTGTGATTATTGCTGTATATGTGAAACTGTAAGACTTGAGTTTGACTGTATGAACAAAGAGATTCCTTTGCCACACCAAATGCCTTGAAGGGAAGTTGTAAACTTTAGAGACTGTTGTTTCATGTAAGAGAAGACAAATGTTACCTTCCTGACATCTGTGTCACAGGGGAGTTTTATGACATGATCATTTGAGGTCTTCCACACAGAGGCACATATGCATACAGTCACATATGCATACAGACACGCACACACACAGGAGGGTTAACACCATGGTTACGACCATGTGGGAGTGGTTTGCAATGGAGGTGTTACCAATTCTGTGTGACTGAATAAAAGGATGGCAGAAGGGAGGTGACGTTGAAGTGTTTCACACGTTGGGTTCGAGAAGCAGTGGTTTTGTGAATCCAACGGAAAGCTTCCCTTGCTTGCAAGTCCAGAAAAAGATCAATCGCTGTCTGTCTTGTTTTTGTTCATGAGAGGATAAGTTTCTAGAGAACAGCGGAGGGTGGCTACGCCAAACCTCACAATGTGGATATGCATATTATATACATTTTTTGTGAAATATTAGCCCTTCAAAAAAAGCAGGAAAAGCCCTGTAAATTATTTTAAAATTAAATATGTTCCCTAAAACGGTGGACGGAGCTACAGACACCCTTACCCAGTTAGCTAGCGACTAACGACCAGCACTACTTCTGCAGTCAATAGAAGGACAGGTAATGTTTGTTGCACACTCCACATACAATCTGCTCATTTATTTCAATTCATCAATTGCCACAAGACAGCTTAATCAAGTGTACATAAAAACCTAATACTCCTGTGTGCTACAGACTAGAGTTTGTCCTACAGCTCCGCACCACCCAGGTGACATAAAATGCGCTTACTCTTTGCAAGCTTGTTCCCTGCTCGTAACCAACACGCTCTGCCATCAAGGGTGAGCATTGGTTAATGGTCATAATGTGACTGATGCAAGCCAGATCCTTTAATTTAGCAAAATTGTAATTAATAGTTTAATTTTATTGTTGAGGGCCTCAGGCAGGACTTCTCTCTCTCTCTCTCTCTCTCTCTCTCTCTCTCGCTCTCTCTCGCTCTCTCTCTCTCTCTCTCTCTCTCACACACACACACACACACACATTTAAAAAAAGAAATGGCTCAAGAAAAGGGCACTTGGGGCACCCATCAGAAAAGGAGCAGGTGACCAAGCCTCTTCAAGCCCCCCGCAC
>VURO01049962.1:16075-33082 GCA_015108175.1 Pelvicachromis taeniatus | reverse complement strand
GCCGTCACCCCCCCCCCCCTCTCTCTCTCTCTCCTCACTCGATACACACACACACACACACACACACACACACACACACACACACACACACACACACACACACACACACACACACACACACACACAGAGGGGAGTGGAGAGAGAGGAGGGGGGACTTGTCCCTAGAGGATATGAGCAATAGCCATGCAACAGGGAGCAATGCCTGAGAAAGTCGGCAGCTCCTCGCTGGATTAACAACAGCCTCACTTCTTATTGCCTACAGTGCCAGAATTCAGCAAAACAACCAGCCCGTTCTCTCCTGCAAGGGGAAGCGGCAGGAGCCTGAGCTGATCACCTGGAAGCTGCTCAGGACAAAATGCTAAATATTATTACTTTTTTAAATCACGGTCACTGCTGCTGATTGTAGTTAGAGGGAAAAATTTAAAGCAGACTTGGCAGCCGAAAGGCAATTGTGACTTTAGTAGCAGAATCTTAATCATGTTAGGTTTTTTTTTTTTTTTTAATGTACCTGCTTTTACTTTTCTAGGTAAGCAGGAAACCCTTGGCCTTCTTTTTGTGTCCAGGAGACATTCCTGAGCTTACATCAAGATCAGATGGTGTTTCCTGTCAGCGCCAATACATTAGTACTAACACAGTCCATTTAGGCAGTTTATAGTCAAATTTGATTTAAAATACTCTATTATTAAAATTAAAAGCAATTATAAACATTTTATTAAAAAAGTAACTAAATAGGAAAGCTACGGTCAGAAGTTTGCATTCACTCATCATAAGAATGAATGTCATGGTAATTTCAGGCTTTTGTTAACCTCTTTGAACCCGTCTTTTTCCAGGGTTGATTGATTGTACACATTGTACAGTGATTAAATCTTTAATGGCTTTATAAAAGAAGAATTAATTGTACGAGTTTGGATTTATTTGAGATTTTCTCTTCACACAGGGTCAAAAGAATACATACAGTCTCAAATATAAACATACCCCCACACCAATATTTGGTTAAATATCCCTTAGGGTGTTGCACCACGATCAGATGCTTTTGGTAGCCATCAACAAGCTTCTGGCATATTTGTGGCTGGGTATTTGTCCACTCTTCTTGGCAGGCAATTTCTTCAATAGGGTTGAGGTTGGGGGATTTGGGAAGGCAGCTTAAGATTAGCCCGCTTTATCCATTCCTAAACCAGTGTATTTTGTGTTTGGGGTCATTGTTCTGTGGGAGCACACAACTGTGTCAAAGTTTCAGCAGTCTAGCTGTTGACTTGAGGTGAAGTTGGAGAATTTGGGAATAGTCCTCTTTTATTTCAGATCATGATGCTACCGCCACCAGGCATGGCGTATGGTGCAGTGTTGTTAAGTTTGAAAGCCTCACCTTGAATCCTCCAAACACATCTCTTGTCATTGTGGCCAAACATTGTCAGGTCTGACCATTAAACCCATATTCAGAGGGTATTTGGCTCGTCCACATGGGCAGCTGCAAATTTCCATGGTGCCTGAAGGTGTTGATTTTTTATCTTTCCTGGTCGGGATCCTCTCAGTCCATGACAATGTAAAACTGGCTTCACTGTGGACAATGATCCCGGTTGTCCAGCAATTTCCAGGCTTGAGGTGGTTCCTGGATGTTCCTGAACATAACCAGTTTTCTTTCAAATGAGGGTGATAGTTCAGGTCTTCTTCCAGACCTCTGCAAAGTGGTGGCACACCTGAATAACTTGGAATCTGCAGTTATTTAGAAATGGCGTCCCACGTTATGAAATCGACAAAACTCCTTCATCGATCTTCACTGAGGTCCTTGGACTTGCTGTCAAAAATGTCATTTTTACGCTGGCAAAGAGAAACTACCGGTTGCAGTCAATCATAATCATTAATGAGAGGTTAATAGGCCTTGGCCTTGTCAAATTAAAAGACATTGTAGAGGTTTCAGCACCACTTATTAAAAGATTTTACTGATTGTATGTTAATGTTGACCCTTTGTGGCCTAGAGAAAATCTAAAATGAATTGTCCAAAACTTGTGCACCCAATTCTTGATTTTGAAAGTCATTAATTCTGTATGGTGTACAAATAGTCCCCCATAGACAAAGAACAATTCAAAGAAATCATGAAAAGCCTCAAATCACATTCACGCCCATGATGAGCATATGTCAATTTCTGATTACAACTTCATATATTATAATTACAGCATATCAAAAAATGGACCCAACAGTGACCTTTATTGTTTAGTTTATTATTATTATTATCACTGATGCATTCACATTTATCTTTGTATTATTATAGGGTCTACCTTGCAATATAAAGCGTCTTGAGGTGACTGTTGTGATGTGGTGCTGTATAAATAAAACTGAATTTAAGAAACATTTAACTGTATTTTTATTATTCAAAGCGGACTTAATATGGACGAAACTGTGACTGGCCGTGACGAGAGACAGCCCTGACTCTTACACAAGTGATTTTCCATGTCTTCTAACGACTTAAGACATGAGGCCAGAAGGGAAAAATGTGCATGACATGAGAATTTTGCCATCCATGGATCAAAATCATAGTAACTACATCTATTGGAAAAACGTCAAGTATGATTAAAGATTTACATGTTTTATGCACACGTAAAGCACAAATGCCTGAAATTCCCATTGGGTGCTGCACTCTATATGCAAGAGGTGTTTATGTAATTCGTTTCACAATACAGATATAGTATGAGCATAAACAAGTTTATTGCATTCAATAGGCAAACAAGACTCTGTGATTTTTCTGCTGCTTCTATCCGAAGGTCAGAAGTCATGCAGAGCTGCAGAACGTTGAGCCTGTAGATGCCCGCGGGGATTCAAGGGTTTTCTCAATGAGGCTTTTGCAATGCAGATGTCTGTATATACAGCGAGTTAAAACACCAGTTGAGGAATAGTCTTTTTTATGAACAATGCTGCCAACTAACAACTAATATTCTACACACTATATAATTAATCCATTTCCACAATAAACACACAGCCAGATTAGATTTTACCGAATGTGTTTAATGAAGGGTTTTCAGTGATTTATCACCTAGCACACCTACTCTGTCTGCTGTGCCATGACAGAAACTGTATTTTCAAATGAAGCCTCTCCTATTCCACGCACAGCTTTAAGCCCCTGCTGTTTTCTTTGGAAAACAACAAGAAGAACAAGCTGGAACAGATATATAATATTTACCAACTTTTGTGCAGACGCTCAACAAAGAAAGCAGCAAGAGAAAGAACTGAAATTCAGCCACAGCCGCACGTGATGACGAAACTACCTGCTTCGCTTACTGTACCAGCGCCGCTCTCGCCTTCTTTCTGTCATCCCCAGTGCTCTTCATGTCTCTCTTCCCTTTCCAAAACACACACATGTGCACGTACACAATCATACACATGTGTGCGGCAACAGACTGCTGCGGGGAAATCTGCTGCTTATATCATCCTCTCTCACTCTCACACACACATGCACCCCTGGGGGAAGTGCAGCGGGACTTGGAAGCAGCTGAGATGGGCCTTGGGCTTTATATCTGTCTCTTTGTTTTTTCGGTGTACATGTGTGGTTGCATGTAAAATGGCCTGTGGAAACTCATTCTCTTCTATTCTGTTTTCCACCCTTCGTCACCCCTCTCTCTCTCTCTCCGTGCTGTCCCCCTTTCCCTGTCTGTCGCCCTCCTCCGTCACGCTTGCACTCCCCTCTCTTCCTTCATCCGCTCCATCTCTCCTCTTCCCAGCTCTGTCCACCCCCCACCCCCCTTTCCTTGTCTCCATCCATCCTTCTGTCAGCTGGCAGAAGATGAGTCATGCCTCTAGCTGGGAGGCTAAAACTCTCTCTCCCTCTTTCTCTAAATATATCTTCTCTACACTTCTCCATCGCAGTCTTTCTGTCTCCTTTTCCCTCGTTCTCACACATCTCTCTGCCCTGTATCACCATCTGTTTCTCTGCATCCTTCTGCTTTGTTCTGTCACTCCACTACTAAGCCCGTGCCTCCTTCATCTCTCAATATCTCTCACGCAGTTCTGTTTCTATCTCAGTCTGAAAGTCAGATTGCCGTCTTTGTTCTTATCTGTCCCTCTCTCCATTCAGATGTGCAGAAAGACGTCCATAAGAAGTCGCTCTCATGTTCCCTTTTCTTTAAACGGTATAACATGAACACCAACACTTTCTTTTTACTCTTTACTGTTCTTCATTTAACATGTTCATAAAGCAGGTGTCAGTACTGTATATCTGGTGCTCCATATTTCCACATGTGCAATTTTTGTTAGCCTTGATGGTATATCTATTTCTATAAATATATAATTATGACAACTATTGCTTGTATGTCAAGATACTTGGGCAGTAGAGCTGGTTCAGCTAAAGGCATATCAGGTTAAAGTCTATGGTTTCGCTTTGCCAAAAACAAAGCTATTTAAAAACCTGCAAACAAGTGGACAATGACTGGGCCTGAGAAATAAAGCCGAAACACCAAAAACCACAGCTACTTGGTTTTTGAATGGCTCCAAATGTGGGTCAATACTCGTATCAGCCCCTTTCAAATGTCCAAATTTACAATCTAAATAACCAGCTGTCTATGACAGTCTTTACAGCTGATGTGCCTCTTTAAGGGGGTCAATTTTTATGCCGTTCACCCAATTAAATTGTATTAAGGCATAACGTGTGGCAGCGTGGCAGCTTGGAGAGACAAATGGGTGTCGACTAAAGGGACTTGGGTGGTTGGTCTACACTTTGTACTTGTTAGCTGTCACCAACAGCTACCCAGAATTAAAATGAATAGGAAGTGGCAACTGCAGCCGCTATTGTGCTTTTCATGCAGTTTTAAAAAAACTCTACTGTTTTTTCGCACTTCTCTTTATGTGGTGGACTCTGCTGTTCCTCCCTTTCCTGTTCAAGCTCATTTTGCAACCAGTCAGCATTTAAGTGCATTGTCATCCCTGTCCAACTACGTGCTTTTAAAAAACTTTTTCTTTAAACATAAGCACATATGCATAGTTTACATATCAATAATCTTGTTCTGTGTTAATTAGCTGTCTGTTAGGTACCACCTCAGTGAACTGGACTTTCAATTCATGTTTGTGTTGACGGTGACCACAAATAGCCATTTTTAATGAGAGTATGTCACAAATGCTATGGTTTGCTGTTATTTTCTGCTCTGTTTTGTGTGATGGACCCATACAGCTTATGGATTCACCTTGCTTATTATACTAGTTAGCAATACGTGATAAACACTTTGATCTGATTCAAACAACACAAACGGGCAAACTCAGTCCTTCAAAAAGCTGTACTCCACAAACAAGGTGTGACATCAAGATTGTTAAATTCATTTTCTAAATCAGCTGCTTGTTAGCGCAAATATTTAATCAGCCAATCACATGGCAGGAACTCAATGCTTTTAGGCATGTAAACATGGTCAAGACAACTTTGGGAAGTTCAAACTGAGCATCAAAAAGGGGAGGAAAGTTGATTTAAGTGACTTTGAACGTGACATGGCTGCTGGTGCCAGGCAGGCTGGTTTGACTTTTTCAGAAACTGCTGATCTTTTGGGATTTTCCCCACACAAACATTTCTACGGTTTACAGAGAATTGTCGGAAGAAGAGAAAATATCCGGTAAGCAGAAGTTCTCTGAGCAAAAATGCCTTCTTAATGTCAGAGGTCAGAGGAGAATGGCCAAACTGCTTTGAATCGCTTAAAGAAAGGCAACAGGAACTCGAATAACCACTCATTAGGACCAAGGTATGCAGAAGAGCATCTTTGAACACGAAACACCTTATGACCCCCACCGTCTAAATGATGATGGGGTCATAACTTGGTGTAAACAACATGAAAGCATGGCTCCATCCTGCTTTGTATCAACAGTTCATGCTGTTGCTGGTGGAGGATATTTTCTTGGCAAACTCTGGGCCCCATAGTACCAACTGAGCATCTTCTACACACCAGCGTTGTTGCTGATGAAAACCCTGTGGTTCATCACGTTATGACCACAGTTTAGCCATCTTCTAATTGCTGCTTCCAGCTCGATAATAAGATAGATAATCATTTCAAAATGGTTTCTTGTCTCTTGTGGCCTCCACAGTCACCAGATCTCAATGCAACGTGCAATTAACAAATCAGCAGAAACTGTGTGATGCTGTCATTTCAATCTGAACTCAAAATCTCTGAGGAACGTTTCCATACCTTGTCGAATCTATGTCACAAAGAAAAAAGGTTAATTTGTTGCTCAGCTTTAAATGAACTCTGTTAAGAGTAAAATGGCATTGTGTTTTCTTGGAGTGTGAGCGCAAATGGCGCAACTGAGGAAAAATCTTGTTGCCACTGGACTGAAAACCTGGGAGAGGCCGAATCCCTGATTAGGAAGCCCAGGGAGAAGCCACTGAGGCTGGGCCAGATCCCCAGATTCCCTGTGCCCTGGAGTTCAAAACTACACTGGTCTCCTGATCCCATCCCTGGAGAAATTAACACAGAAACAAACACACACACACAGCAGATGTGCACACATACAGAAAGGCATGAGCATGGTCATGTAGAGAAAAACAAACACTCTGACACAAACACATTTTTGCTCTCTGCCTCACTCACCCTCATACACATGCTTCAAATGAATGTCAAAAGCAACTTCTCCACCCTCGGGGACGGAGAACTGAATGTCTTTGTGACATGGAAGAGCTCTATACACACTCACACATATCAGAGTAACACCAATAAGAAATTGGCTCATAGAAAGTTATACTAAGACACAGACACGGTGTGGGTCAGAGCAACTTTCACATGCTCATCAGGGGATGAAACAGTGGAAGTCTCGGCTGGTATGGCCTGATTTAATGCGTGTCTCTGAATTGATTCATATGGCCTGTAAATCCCTGGGAAGCCTTCTTCTGTGTCAGGTCAGAACACATGCGCACGCAGTCATGTTGCCATCACTTGGGAGGACATTCAATTGACTTACATTCATTTCTCGGGGCTGTACTTTGACCCAAACCATAATTTCTATATGCTTAACAGAAGTTGTACCCTCACCTTAAAATAAACCTAGTATGCTCTCACAAAGTTGACAGCTTTCCAATTCCAACTCTTTCAACATTTTTTTATGTTTCAGAATCATCTTAAAATAGATTCAATTAATGTTTTATTTTCTATTTGTTGGGGCGTTTTGTTAATTTATTGATAATTACAGTCTGATATAATCCTTTAGTATATTATTCAAGGTATACTTATTTCATGCCTGGGTTTCTATTCTGATGTACTCTGCGTGAACTTATGTAGACACCTGTGTGCATTTCCTAATAATTTCCAGTAAACTCACTTAGTTACAAGTGGATTCCAATCAAGTTGCAGAAGTATCTCAAGGAGCAACGACAGACATAAGACCTACAAAAGCTTAGGTGCAAGCATCCATTCATCTATTTTTCTCCCTTGTCTTGATCTCACCATGGCCTTCTACAATAGAACATCAGCATTGTGATGTTCATATTCTCTCAAAGATGAATTGTGCAGAGGTCATTCTCTCGTTTTTCATTATCCGCATGGAATTTTTGCCATAAACCCATATAAACACACATACTGGTTGCTGTGGAAACAGATATCTGTCAATTAATGTTTAGAACGCAAACGTTGGGTCATGTTGCTGTAAGCAAATGAGTCCATGCGGTTTATAGAACATTTCATTATTATCTTATTTTTGCTTGGGAAGACTTACTTTGTTAAATTTTATGTGAAAAGGATTGTTCAGAGGATTCCAATCTAAGCTGTTTCGTGTACGAGTGGCAAGCGACCAAGATAATGTGAGATTAATAAAAATGAACGCAACCTAAATTTGGAATTAAATCTCTTTCGTTATTTGAAATATCTTTGATGTGGAAGCCAGCTGGTGAGTAAAAATCTGTTTGGCAGCACATTTATCAACTGTTGGCGAGTCATCTGTGTCCTGAATATTTGTATTTTTCTCATTCAAGCGTTGATATTTCAAAGACACGTCTCGGTATGAAAGCTCAAGTATTTTTAAGATGTATTTTGGTCTTATGTTTGGTTTTTGGATTTTGAATAAGTCCAATTAGGGTCTCACCCAAAGTCACTTTGTGGCTTTTGCATTTCTTAAAGAGGTCCTGTGTTTTCCAGAGTGAGTTTCACACCAATTTAACACAAGTGTTAACAGGTGAAAACATTTGAACAAATTCTGGTTAAATCATTTGAATAGCTCCTATCTTGCGGGAGGACTCAGGTGATTGTGCTCAGTCTCGTATTTGCTCATTGCTCTGGTATTGGTATACGCACAGTATATCCACACCGCTGAGAGTAATTTCTCGGATTGAAAATGAACTGTTTTACACCTTCATGGGTCCCGATACAAACACAGAGACATGGAGCGATAGAGTAAAATCCTGTCAGGCTAATGCATGCACACACACATACACAGACACAAGCACACACACACACAGACACAACAATATGCAGGGTATTCATGCCAAAAGATGACAGAGTGCATTGAGAAAATGCCAAAATGCTGACTACTGAGGGAGAGAGAGCACACGGACTGAAAAATCTCCTATGTCAGACTGCAGAGCTGGCAGAAAAGAAACGCATTGTTGAGGACACACACACACACACACACACACACACACACACACACACACACACACACACACACACACACACACACACACACACACACACACACACACACCTAGGCAGCCTGTATGGTGCAAAAAAATTGGAGCAAAGCAACAGTGCATAACATACACACACTCATAGACATGTATGCACACATGCAACCTTTGAGGCAATGTGGTGAGATGGAAGCACAGAAGAGCTGCCAGAGACGGAGAGAGAGGTAAGAGAAAGTGCACAAAAAGGATCAAATAAAAAGAAATGGAGGTAAAAATAGATAGAGATGGATGTAGAGACACAGATACACAGAAAATAGGATTGCAACTCCTGGCATTGACCTCCTGGTGTCTCCACCCTTTTTATACATCACGCTTTTTGTTCTTTTGCTGTTAATGGCCATGTATAATGTGCCATAGCGGAAGGAGAAATAGAGCTGTGACTGTGTAATAATGAAAGAACATCTGTGGGAAGGACGCATCCCTAAAACACTAATGCCAAATGGCTGCTTCATCAGAGAGCAACAGCAATCTCTCAGATCCAAAGCAGAAAAGTCAGACAGCAAGACTTAGGCGTGAACAGCTGGACAGCACAAAGATCTGGTCTGATTATACAGTATGATTGCCTAGGAGCAGGCAGGTCCCTACAGGGGTACAACTCCTTCAAACCCCTAGTTGATAACCTGGCTCTCAGGCATCATAACAGCACAGGAATAATGCTCAGAAGGGCATCAGAAGGAAAAGCCGAGGACAAATTCACCAGGCCCTATATGACAAAGCAGTCACCCAAGACTCTAGCCAGACTAATCTGAGCGCCCCCTGGATTGACTACAACAAAGCCTCAATACCCACACGGATCCTAGAGTTCTTGACACTTTAACCCTCACTGATAACCTTCAAGAACACAAGCAGCTGAGGAAAACAACACTGGACGTTAACTCAAAGGCCATAGCACAGCTCACCACCAAGTGTCGCCCGTACAAAGGTGATGCTGCTCTTTTGCTGTGTCCCAAACCCCCCTCAGCCAGCTCAAAACAGTGAATATGGATGCACACTCAGAAATGGAGTGACCATCAGCCACCTCCTACACATGGATGACATCAACTCACTGTCAGTGCCAAAGCTGGATGAGTGTAGCAAATGTCATCAGGACAATTACAGGACACCTACATGTACCTAAGTATAATACATACCAAGAAGGTCCGCAACAGTTAAATACCTCCAGAGATGGTAGAAAGCTGTTAAGAATCCGTGCTCAGGGGTAGGAAGGGGTAGGGGTAGTGCTCAGGAACCTAAGCCATAAACTTATATGCCTAGCAAATTATTAGATAATCAGCTGGAATAGTAAGCTGAACACAGAAAACATCTGTCATGGTGACTGGATGGGACTCAAGCGCAGACGGAAAGTCACACTTCAAACAGCTTTTATTTACAAAAACACCAGGTGCTAGCTATGTACAGGTGGGGGAGAAATCCGGGGTCCCAGGGGTCCAAAAAGGTGATCCAGAGGGGAAGGAAGGTCCACTACACAATTTCACACAAAGAGAATCCTCACTCCGCCACGACAGTAACTCCTGCTCCGAAAAGGCCGTGCCAGTCATAGGTCCGGGGAAACTGTTCACAGGAGGAGGTCACGACTAGAAAATAACTAATGAAAGATAATCTCAAATCACAAAGCTAGACTATAACACTAACGTGTCAAGCACAATCATCCAGCGATGAGAGAATCTGAGCCCGACTTTAAATAGTGTAGGAACAGGACGGCTCGTGGACAGGTGCGTGGGCCAAAGGCAGAAGCCCACAGTGAGCTCCGCCCAGGCAGAGTGAGGAGAGAGAGCACAGAATTAAAATCCAAGAAATGTAGCCTCGCGGGGTCGGCCAGAGAGACACAGGGACCAGGAAAACTTCTCACAATACACAGAGGGTTTAACCCCAAGTCCAACACCTCAAGGCTCTATGAGCAATGTGATGAAGCAGAATAAGGAGTGTTAAAACCACAACATGGGATGAAATAAGGAACATCTAACCCTAACTACATCAGGAGGATAGCCCTTATGATAACCTGGTCTGAATGTGCTTCAAGCAAATACTTTGGAAGACCAGAGGTGGAAGGAAGTGACTGATATCAAAAGGTAGTACCAGAGGCTTAAAAAGGACAAGGAGCACACAGAGACTCTGATCACGGCAGGGCATGAACAGGTCCCAAGTATCATATCCATGAAGGCAGATGTCTATCACAGTTGACAGAACCCAAGGTTCAGGCTGCGTGAAGATGCCCCTGAGACCCTCCGGTACACAGCAGAATGCAAGATGCAAGCTGGGGCCAGCGGAGACTGAAAAGCTCAACCAAGTGACTGGGATAATGTACAAAAACATCTGTGCCTCATACAGACTATAAGTCTCCAAGTCCCGCTGGGGCACGGCACTAAAAGCAGCTGAGAATAACGGGGCTAAGACCCTGTGGGACTTCAAGTTCAAGACAAGCAGCTGCTGGTTAACCAACCAGATATAGCGGTGGCTGATCAGAAGCAAAAGAGAGCAGTTGTGATAGATGTGGAAATCCCGTCTGACAGTATAACATCAGAAAGAATAAGCGCAAGAAGATTAAGAAGTACCAGGGGCTGAAGGAAGTCTAAAGTGTTCACCATAATGGAAGAGTGGCTCCAGCAGATTCCATCCACAGCATCAGAGATCTCTGTCCGTTAGAGTGCAGTCCTAGGGACAGCTAAGATACTGTGCAGAACCAAAAAACAGGTTTGCCTCCAGAATGTTTTCATAGGGGTGACCATATGGGGGCCACTAAAAATGTTGAGGTGGCACACCAAAAACAGAACAGTGCAGGGGCGCAGCAGAGGGGAGGAGGTGATGACGGGAAGTCGTGAGGGACATACAAAGCGACATAATACGAATGGCAAAAATTGTATAAACAACAAGTTAATGTTTCAAGTAATTGTAAAGTGTCTTCCTCTTTCTTGTGCCCATGTGTTTTAAAACTATTACCAACATAGAACAGTCTTGCCAGGGGGGCCACTGGGGGACCACCAAATTTTGGGGGCGGCCAGTGCCCCTCCCCCCAGTGGGGGTCCCTGCCCTGGAACTCCCTGGCCTCTTGTAGAGAACCTGAGCTTAAAGAAGACACAAAAGCCCCCATGTGAGAGGGAGATTATTAGAGAGGGAGAGAGAAAGAGAGATGCAGGAAGGGAGCTGGGAGGAAAAGAGGGAAGAGAAGAGCAGAGAAGCTTTGAAGGCAGGTGTAAAACACACACACAAACCATGTTTAAGTTCTGTACAGTTGAATCAAGGAAAGACCTGAAGGAACATAAAAGATTTAAGGCGTACAGTGTACAGCGTGCATATGTGTACAGTACACACCCACATGCACGTGCATGTGGGTGTGTGCACATTCTTTATGTTTTGTTTGTGGGCTAAAGAGAAATATAATCTACCAAGTCATGGTAATATCCTTTCAGGAAGGTGTTGCCATTCAGGGATATGTGTTGACACACGCCCATGTAACCTTGGCAACCAGCAATCGCTCTGGGTGCAGAATCACATTGTGGAGGAGAGCAATTATCCAGTTAGAGTCCTCCCCTGAATCATCAAATACAGACACATAAAGTTACACACAAACACATGCACAAAAAGACACACGCACACACACGTCTGGTCACTAGACGAGTAGAGTCTTGTGTTCTAGAACACTTTGGGAAGCTCTCTCTTTCTCACACACACTGAGTTTTTCAACCTCTATTTTAACATACTGACACTCTTCTTCCTCTTCCTTTTTCCGTAGTCATCCCTCCCCCCCACATCTCACTTTTCGTCTCCTTTCTCTTATCCATCTATCCCTCTCCCGCTCCTCTCTCACTCAGTGTGAGTGCTAGCTTAGGCCCAGCGGGTTTTCTAAGAGGGGTATGACACACCACAGCAGCAAGACCACGCTCGCACGCATGCACACATGCACGCACACGCACGCACACACACACACACACACACACACAGAGCTGTGATGTGAGGCAGACAGAGGGAGACAGGAAAACAGGAGAAAAAAAATGCAGTGTGCACATCACACACACACACACAGACACACACACAGGCAGGTCATGCAGAGACAGACTCAGCTACTGCTGCTGAGGAGAAAGCCTGTGGCATATAGACCTGCCTCTCAGTTTTTATGTCATTTCTAGACAATTTATTTATGCATCTTTTACCTCGTCGCCCTTTCTTTCATCATGGTACAGATGACAAGAGCGACAAACCAAAGACACTTTTGGTGCAGTGTATAAAGTTTGTTGAACAACACAGTCTGACTACAGTCTTAATGTCAATTTCTGGTTTGTCTACACAGAAACAAGTTCAAAATCCATTTACAGTTTGGTTTAAATAAACAAATTATGGCTTTTTTCTTTTCCCGTGTTGATTTCTGGGAGGTTTGTCGGGCAGACCAGACTTGGCTACAGCTTAGCCACATTTAACTGAGAGCTGGTGTTAATCTCCCACCATGTTTAGATCTCAAGGTGTTTGCTGTATCATTATATGACTTGGTATTCATGTCAGGTTTGCTATTTTGAAAATGCATGACACACTCTGTGCCCGGATACCAAGGACGTAGGTGTTGGCAGCCACAGGGGACAGTGCAGTTAACTGCTTTGTTTTTGCCCTTGATGAAGTTACAGAATATAAGCTCAAAGCAGAGTGGGACATACTAGGTGCTTTGCATTAATAAATACAGCCTTTACATTTCTTTGATGTGTTTTAAAAAGCTCAAACCAATGTTTGAACCAAATACTACTATGTTATCTATACTTGGCTACTTGTAAATAGTTGGAATAATATTCATACTGTATATTTTAAAGTCTAAAAGCGGGCTTCAATATAAGCCATGGTGTCGTAGTTATGGTGTAGTAAGACAAAATTCAAGAAGTCATTCTAATTTTTGTTTTTAGGTTGTTTTTTGTGTTTTGTTTTTTTTTACAGAGGAGTCGCCCCCTGGTGCACATTATAAGGACTACATATTAAAGGCTTTTTGACATTGGCGTCACCTCATACTGCTGATTTAGACTTTTACTCACATCCTTTATGATGCAACCTATCTGAGTGGCCGTAGCCAGCATTCATGCTTGTGCATGATGTTAATTACCTTGTGCAGCGCTAACCACAATAGATTGTTGTTTTTTTATCCTGCCTCCCCTCTCTTTGTTGTGATCAAGTGTTTTTCTTGGTTTTTCGTTAGCTAATTTTGTAAATCTCTCACATCTGTGAATCCTATGACTCTATGATTATTATTCCTTGTCTTGAGGTGATAATCGTTTTTCTTTCACTGTGAAAAAGTAGCCGTTAATGCATAGGAGGAATCACAATAGCTATGATCAGTGCTGATGTGATGTGCGCATCAGGTTACAGCATAGAGTTTCAGAGGGTTTTGCAGTCACATTGTACCAACAGAGCATATTTAATCCCCTGTTAGTCCCACACATGGTTCTGCACGGTTCCTAACCAGAACTTTGCAGATTAACATTTGTGGATCTACTAGCAATGTGGGCTACTGTTGTTTCCAGTTGTTCTGTTTTTGGCTTTGTTTTGTTTTTTTTTTAGCTTTGCCTCTGCTGTGGAAAAAGACAGAATTAATAGATGACAAAGAATGTATTTGTAGCACCCAAGAGATAAAAACAATTAAAACTGTCCACTGTGCTTCTCATCAACACTTCTTTAATGTATTTTGTGCTTCTTCCTCTGCTGGGTGAATTTCCCAGTGGTTGTTCCCTTTACTGTTAAAGCCAGCAAAAGGTGACTTGCAGTTGAGTTGTTGCATGCAAGCATGAGTCTATACTGGCTGGATCCCCATAATCCTTCTCTGTTCACACTGGAGGCACAAGTGTTTTCCAGCCTGAGGGAGATATTTTGATGAATGTTTATACTTTATGAGACACACACACAGTTACAAGCAAAACTCACAGAGAGCACCTTGTTGTGGATTGGGTTTAAACTGTCGGGCTAGCATGTGCAATTCTTCTCGCTAAATTATAAACACTGTTATAACACATCTCGTATAGGTGCTCATTCTAATTCATGTTGGTAATGTTTTAACGTCATAATTCATGGCAATATTTGGAAGAATTGGGAAGAGAGGCAGAAGGACAAAATAGTGAAACGATGTGTGCATACAGTACGATCTCAGAGAGACAGAACAGATAGAAACACAAATTAGACTGCGTACTGGAAAACATTTGTTTGATGTTGTTAATGTAGAGTAGGGCATATTAGTCCCTGCTCAGCTGAGCTGAGACTAATATAAGTCATTAGAGAGTTTTACATGAAACAATGAATTTTATTTTCTGTCTTTCAGTGCAGATGCATATGAACGGATATGGCGAACATGGTCATGTGAAATTATTAAAGAGATCAACAGTCATTTCAGTAACATATGGGCTTTGTATTAAGA
This sequence comes from Pelvicachromis taeniatus, assembly GCA_015108175.1. Lineage (NCBI taxonomy): Eukaryota > Metazoa > Chordata > Actinopteri > Cichliformes > Cichlidae > Pelvicachromis > Pelvicachromis taeniatus. The sequence continues at coordinate 18,068 of VURO01049962.1, read as the reverse complement.
CAAACCTGAACATCCATCATGAGGAAGGAGAACAAGAGAATAAGAGGGAGAAGTGGGAGAAAGGAGAGTTGCTGTCAGTCGTGCATGGCTGCTTTTTTTTTTATTCACGCAAAAGTGGCGTTTTCTGCAGCCCCTCTCCCTCTCTCTTATCTGCACCTGATCACTGTTGCCTCTCTCCTATCGCTTTGCCTCTATGTTTCTCATCAGCTCTTCCTCTCTCTTTGCTATCTCGCAGCCACTCTGCCACACTCCACGGGCTACAGCAAACGGCTCCCCTGTCGTATTATCCTTCGCACATACACGCACGCATGCACACAAAGAAGCCTGTGTGTGCATGTGTGCGTGCTTGAGAAGATGCAAACATTTAAAAACAATTGTGTTTACATGCGGCGGCTCCAGAATCACATGGATATGCTGTAATGTGTATGCATGTACCAACTGCCAACCTCTGCCGCTGAAAAAATTAAGCCAGCAGATGTGCAAAAAAAAACTAGAGTTTCTCATAGGGCTCCAAAAGACTGCCTACAAAATAGTTTTCGTTACATTAGACAATTTAGAACCTCTGTTCCTCTCAGTCACACACATGTATTCTGTCCTGCTTCTACTGACTTTCAATCCTCTTCACTCCAGGGCATGCCTCCACCTCTCCAGGCTCTCTTGCACCTGCTTCCTGCTCTCACTACAGATCACAGTGTCATCTGCAAACATTATAGTTTACTGCTGTCTAACCTCATCTGTCAGAATGTTGTTGGCTTGCCACTGTCTCATCGTCCTCATTCATGTCCTGCACCATATCGCATCAACAGTGTTGTTTTTTGGCATGAAGCCATGCTGCTGCTCACTGATCATCACCTCTCTTCTAACAACTCCTTTCCATGTCTTCATGGTATGGCTCATCAGTTTCATCCCTCTGTATAAAAAAGTTTGCAAAAATTAATTGATAATTTAGCACACCCATGGTGTGAAAATGTTGTCACAGTAGATATACCTGTCTTTTAAATGCAGTCTACGCATACACATATAGACACAGCTGCCTGAGCGGTGGAGCATATGGAGCACTGGCATTCCTGCTACTGAACTAAGGCAATAAAAGTTATAGTTTTGCCAGCCCTATCTTATCATTACACAGTCCCTGCAATCATCCACTGGTCCTCTTAGTTTTGACCACTAAACCAACCAGGGTCATGGGGGATGGAGGCTATCCCAGGCTATCATAACTCTGGGTGAGAAGCAGGGTATACTGTGGTCAGGTCAACAGTCCATCACAGGGTTAATACAGACAACCATGCACACTCATTTAGAATTACCAGTTAAGTTAACATGCGTGAAACCACAGAAACTACAAACTACACACAGATTCCCCCACTGAGCAGTCAAGCAAATTCATAGCTGATAATGCTGCGGAAAATACTGACAGCGCATGGACGGACAGCCCAACAGATGCCAGATATTCAGAGAAATCATGAACAAAGCAAAAATATCCACAAATCTATCACGCTGTAATATATTCACATGCACGCCGCTCCGAGTGAGCGGCTGCAACACAGCGGCTCGCCTTTCTCTTTCGTGCTGTGTGCATGCAGACAGAGTGAAAGTTTCAGACGAAGACTCTGAAACGTTCTTGCAATTCCCTAAGGCTTTTTGATTCATCCAAATTGTTGGCACTTTGTTGCAGTTGCTAGACTTTGAAGATGCCCTCATGAGCACTGACACTCAGATTTAACACTGTTCAGGAAGGTTCACTGATCGAAATCATGTTTGAATTTGCTGTTTGGCTATTAAATTTACAGAATTTTTTATTTTTAAAGATGTCATATAGGCTACGCAATATATTTCAATGCTGAAATACCCATTTTTTTCTAATAGTCATTCCCTGTCCTTATCCACTCGTCTACATAGGTTTCAGACGCAGTCTTGGTTTATGCAACATCCTAAATCTAACTAAATTAGACTAGTGCAGGTGACGGTTTCTTGACTTAGCCTAAGAGCGGAG
>VURO01049961.1:26950-43788 GCA_015108175.1 Pelvicachromis taeniatus | reverse complement strand
GTACAAGTAGAGGTGTGTGTGTGTGTGTGTGTGTGTGTGTGTGTGTGTGTGTGTGTGTGTGTGTGTGTGTGTGTGTGTGTGTGTGTGTGTGTGTGTTCTCCTATCTTGATGGGGACCAAAATCTGAAATTTACTATACTATAAATTTCAGATTTATAGTAAATCTGAAATTTACTATAAATCTGAAATTTACTTTACCCCGTGGGGACCCAGTTGAAGGCATTTTTCACACTCAAAATGTGGTTTTAGTGTCAAGGTTACTATTAGGTTATGGTTAGGTTTAGGGTAAGGGTCAGGGTTAACCATTCATTTTTGATGGTTAGGTTTAGGGTAAGCAGCTAGGAAAAGCATTATGTCAATGGGATGTCCCCACGAGGATAGGTGTACACAAATGTGTGTTTGTATATATATGTACGTGACAGGGGACATCTACTACTTCAATAAATATATACACACACACTATATACATATATACATGTGTGTATATATTTTATTTATTTTTTGGATTGTGAATATTTTCACTACTAATCACTACTAATTATTCATTCTTTATTCATTCTTCTTGTGCATTTTTTATCAGAACAAAATATCAACAGCTTAGATTCTTTAGTATTTTTTGTAATGTTGCAGGCCTTCTTTCATTTTCATTTGTCACGATGCCTGCACAGTGTGAATATAACATTATCATCCCGCTGCTGATGTGTGAAATGACTCTCAGGCCTTCCATCAGTCTGTCAGTCCAGGAAATGTTGTGAAATTTTCAATAAATTATTTTGATTGATTTTATGGTTTGATTGCTTTACAGAATTGTGGGTTTTTGAATGTACCCTGAGTCTTTTCCGGTTAGGAAAGCAGTGCATGCTTCTTGAATCAAAAATGGTTGGATAAAACAAACAATAAAACGAAGCAAGTTAAAGCAGTCCTCAGAATCCTAGTTAGTAACTGCTGGCTAATAGTGAGCTATGTTTTTCTTTTTTTTTTCACTTGTTAATGCATTATGTAGCTTGCTCACTGGTTAAGGCAAGTGTTTAGTTGGTTTGTATGAATATTCTGCTTGCTTGATTATTTTGCCTGCAGATGCATCAGGTGTGTTATCTAAATAACATATCTGTGTGCTGAACATGGGTTCCTAACAAACTAGTGTTTGTTACTGGGTTATTAGAGGTTTTTATGAGCTCATAAGAGTTAGCCTGTTGATTCTTAAAGTTTTAAATTTACAACTCCAACCTCTGTGCATCCAGCCTCTTTCACATAACCAATCCAGGGTCATGGGGTGCTGGAGCCAATCCCTGCTGCTATAGGGCAAGAGATGGGCTACACCCTGGACAGGTCGTCAGTTTGTCACAGGATAACAAAGAGAGACAGACAACCATTCATGCTTACATCCACACCTGTGGGCAGCTTAGAATCACCAACTAACCCCACTAACTGCACGTATTTAAACTCCACACAGAAAGGCCCTGGCCAGATGGTGGATTTGAACTCGGCACCTTCTTGTTGTGAGACTAACCACTGCTCCACCGTGGTGTCGTCACTGTTGTTGTTTTTTCAATTAGTCCTTAGAAATGCTCAGATTTAGCAGCCAATGTCCTCTTATGCACACTCTTTTTTTTTAATCTGTTTTTAAAATGGACACTTTTTCAATGTTTTTATATAGTGTTATGCAGCCTCAGTGTCTTCTGCTTCTGCATAATCCCCACTGACTCCGTGCTGTAATCGGGGCTCTGTTGGGGTCTGGGACATCTGCTACAGAACTCTGTGTTCTCCCTGTGACTGAGAGAGTTCTTAATGTCACAGGCTGGGATTTTGGACTGCTGCAGAATGAGTAGTGGAAATGTCTACTTAGTGAAATTATGTTATATAAATATAAACATCCAAAGTGTCCAAATACATTTTCTTTCTACTGCAAAATTAAAACTAGAATTCCATGTCAGAGAACACGATGCGTTACTGGAAAATGATTTGTTGAAAAGAAAGAGCTCACATCACCGGCTGTGGCTCTTTTCCTGTAGGCCCTCAGTTCGTCTCTGGGACCTCTACCATCTTCACTTACCAGCCTGGCTCCCCTGCGAGGTCTGGACACCCCTGGCCAAAGCACTCCCTCTACATCTGCCCCTGCTCTGCGGGGGTCTCTTGGCAGCTCTGGGGGGTTGGAACCCCTCAAGACACCCCTACAGGTAAAAAACAAACATCATGCTACGTTATTGATGAAATGACGTGCTTCTCACTTTTTATCCCATTTGAATCTCTTATTTTCATTCTTTCTTTTTCAGGCTCCTCGAACCAGTGGATCGACCAGAATACTCGGCAGCCGACAGGAAGAGATAGTGTCACTTACTTTGCCTGGTTTTGACAGTGATAACGACAAAGTCTCAGAAAATGAGGTTGGTTTAGCTTCCGGTAGGTCCCAGAAATACACTTCATGTCCTTCTGTAAACCAGCGACTGTTTTCTTTCCAGCCAAGTTCTCATGAGTCAGACAGACAATTCAAGAATCTCCACCTGGATCTGGATGACCTTGGAGGAGGCCTAAAGTATGAGGTAGGCAGGATAACTAGCTTTTTACGACTCTCATTCATAATCTAGGCAAAAATAACTGCACTGACCATTATGAATCTTTTAATTTATACGAGATATGATTATGTTTCGTAATTAATGGTGTGTCAGTGTTAAAAGGTTCCTGCGTGAATGTTTACTGCAGGACAGTGACGGCAGTGGCGCAGCACCAGCTGAGGAGAGGACGGAGCCCGAGTTGCAGGATTTGGACATGTCTGATGACTACAGCCCTGAACTGCAGTCACAACAAGTAAAAACACACAACAGAGTCCTCGCATTCATTTTTCTCTTCCTCGCTCTGCACATTTAAAGTAGAACCTCTCTGCCATTTCTGCCCTCTTCACCTGTGTGTGCGTGCGTGTGTGTCTTTGAACGGCTGTGGTGTGTTGTTTAATGTGCAGCTCATTCAAGGTATTATAATGATTGTGGACGTTAATGTTGTGTTTCTGTTTTTTAAACCAGAGATTTTGTACAAAGATCAGAAAATGTTTGTGAAGAATGGGGGTCTCTGGTACCTTTCCTCTGGTAAAAGTGCAGCATGACAGATTTAGAAAATACACAGACGCTGCTGTATTTTCAGTGTCTGTTTAATTAGAAGTGTTATTATAAAGTGTATTGGTGCTATATTATTATGAGTGTTTTTATCATTACAAAAAGGGACTTTTCTGGTTGTCTCGTCTAACTGTGGTCTCTAAACCATATGCTTCTGTTTCTCTTGTGTATCTTTGACCTTTAAACCTCTCACCTTTGCACTGTGACCCATGTGTGTACCTGCAGCTGCTGTGCTGCTGGGATCTGTCCTATGGGCACGGCTGTTACTGTGTCTTCCTCTTTGTCCTTCTGTCCTCGTACTGCCACTGTTACTGCTTTGCTGTCTAAACAACAAGAGCATGGGCCATCTCCATCAAAACTCACTCATGAATTTATTTGTTCAAGTATATCATCCACAGTACAATTCCTTACCATCACCACTGAACAGTCAGTTGTAATTATAGCTGGTAATTTGATAAATCATATAAATAGTTTTTTTCTGAAATGTGTATATATAATACAAACACAGACAGGTTTATTAATCAGGGCAAATTAGATTTTTAAAAAGCGTTTAGGGAGAAAATGGAATTTACTTACTAATGATGCGTAAATTCAATGACACACTTTATTTCTTTATTGAAAAGCACAATCACCAAAAGCAGCACAGATGGCTTTCAAAATTGAGAACGCAGGCACATGTTTGTTACTTGAAGTCTGACAAACCTAATATGTGTAGTTTTTATGCCCTGAGCAAATGTGGAAGAGCAGACCAAGGAGAGGTTAGAGAAGGGTCCATAAGTTTTTGGACAGTGACATGTACTTTGTAGTCTTTCCCTAAGGACACTGCCACAGGGAAATTGAGATCAAGTGGCACAATGCAACAGTTTCTTCTTTTTCTGGCTTTATTGGTTAGGTAAAGTGAAGACTGACAGGAAAGCAAAGGGCCGCGGGTCAGATTTGAACCTAGGCCGTCCGCTCTCAGCCATCCAGCATGTGGTCGCCTGCTCGTCCCACTGCAGGCGACCACAAACGAATATGCTGTAAATGATTCGGCTAGCATTGCAGTGATTTCTGATCAGTAGCATACATTTATTCTGCTTGTAACAAAAGTAGTCTAGTAGAACAGTGATGTGCTATTTGTGGTTCTGAAAAAAGTAGGACATTTCAGGATTTCCTTTAAGATCTCATTCAAGACCTTTTTTGTGCCAGTGATGCTTATGTGAAAAAACGAGTTTATAAAGGCCACGCTTGGCCTCACGAGGTCAGACTTCTGCCAGTTTAGCTGGATGTTTCAGGAGGTTGAGTTTCCTTTCAAATAAAACCAGTTTTTCTTGACATGCCAAATAAATTAGCACAAGTTGAGAAAATTGTCTCGCTTCTGCCATGTGCTCTCTGTTCTTACAGCGGCATTTTCCTAGAAACAACTATTGTTTCCACGTGAGGTTAAAATGGGCCGAAACCATAAACTGTGGGTGGACCCAGTAATCATTACATAACCCAGTGCGTTAGCGAAATGTCCAGCTGTGATGGCTCTGTCTTCATACTGGACTCGAGTTCTGTGTCTGACTAAGAAGCCGAGGGACACTGTCGTCTTTCCTGACTCTAATGGGGACAAAGTGAACATTGTGTTGGATTGAGTATGACTAAACTAGTAATTAAGTCCATTAGCTCATTAAGAAAGTGTTTGCATAGGTCACAATGAGCTGAAGGGCCATTTTCTCTTAAATGTCTATATAACTAGTTTTCTTTTCATCACTAGAGGAGTCACCTCCTGCCGATCTTTAGAAGGAATGCAGGTTTAAGGCACTTTTGCTTCTTTTATATACACCGTAGTGAATCATGCTGCAAGACTGATTTAAATACATTTGCAACACTAGTTTGTCTTTAACTATAGTAAACTTTTTGTTTTCAGACTTGCTCCGAAATCTTAAATTTGGTGTATTTTATTAGAAAATAACAGAATTTCCTGTTGATTTGTCAGCATAAAGGTGAACTGATTCAGTGCTGAAACAAGGAGATCACAGTGATAAAACACACCTGCTCAAACTATCCCCCGTGTGTGGGCTTGTGTTTGAAAGTGAGACCCAGAACAACAATGTTTGTATCTTTTGTTTGTGCAGACATGCGTGTTCTCCTTTGGTGGATTTATTTTTATGTGCTGACTGCCTAACAATGTGTCAGTTTTGCATGCAGTCATGTTTCAAGAACGTCTCACCTTCACCATCTTTCACTTGATTTCTTTTTTTTTTTCTGTCTGGCTCCTTTCCTCAACCTCCTCCTTCCCTTCTCTCCTTATGTCTCTGTATTCCTGGCTTTCTGCCTCTGTTTGGGACGGATGGACCATTCTTCCCATTATCTTACACCCAGGATTCTCTGAAGGGCCGCCACCTCCACCTCTCTCCCCAGATAGGCAGTGGAAATCATGTCAGTGAGGCTGATGCCGTCACTCCTGATCCTGAAAACTCTGCTGAGCACTCAGAAGAGGAGATAGCAGAGCAGTTAAGTGAGGCAGAGGAGGAAGAGCAGCAGAGTAGCACATTAGACAAGGATGAAAAAGGAGCAAAAAAGACAAAAGGAGAGGTGGATGGTGAGCTGGAAGGTACAGAAGAAGATGGAAATTGCCAAAACAAGGGGATAGAGATAGAGGATGCTCAAAGTAAAGTGTCTGGAGAGAGCGAGAAAGGGGAAGATGAGACTAATGAGATAGAGGAAGAGTGCTGTGAAGATGAGGATGAGAACAAAGATGAAGACAGAGAGAGGAAAGAAGAGAAGCAAAAAATAGAAGACGAGGAATGTGAGGCTGGTAGCAGTGAAGTCGTGAAGAAGTCCTCCAAAAGTGATCAAGGTGGAGAAAGTCAGGATGAGGACAGAACTGACAAAGAGAGGGATGAGCTTGAGAAAACTGTAAGTGACGCAGGGCACAGTGAGAGAAAGGAAGAGGAGGTCGAGACCAATAGCAAAGGAGGGCAAGAGGAGGAGAGCGATAAGGTTTTGGAGAGGTGCTCTCTAAGCCGGAGGAAACTGACAGAGAGTGATGAGGTGTTGGAAAGATGTGTACAGAGCGAAGGAGAAGACACAGAGAGCGGGGGAGTGGAGCTAGAGGATGACTCAGTTGGCCAGAGAGCATCAGACAGCGAGGAGGAGGAGGAGGAGGTTATAGAGGTGTTTAAAGAGGATGGGGCTCATGACCAACCAGCCATTAATGATCGGAAGCTGAAAAGTGTGACAAAATATTCCTCCCTTCCTGCAGAGGTAGGGTCCGATGTTGTGCCTCTATGTTGCCTCTTAGTTTTAGTCTTGCCTGACTTTTGCAAGCAGGTGCATGTAGCTCTCAGGCTCCAACTCCACTGCCTTAGGGGCTGCTACTTCCTGTGTCACTTCCTGCCTGGAAGTCTTCATTCACACACTGCATGATAAATCGAGCAAAAGGTCAATCCATCTGAGCCCCTGAGGACTGGATTGGAGCATTTCACCATTGACATTGCAGACTTTTTGTCGCTGACCTGACCTTAGATTGCTGGTTTCAGTTGTCTGTTCAGACAGAACTGTCATGTCCCTCAGTCCTGCCCCTCACCTGCAGAGTATGCTTGCTTCAGTTGCTGAATGATTTTGCAGTGTGTTTGCCTGCAGTCTGGACTTGGTTGTGTTTGCATGTAGGCTATAGCTTGGAATCATCTTTAGTGTCTTTCTGTGGCTTTGGTAGAGAAAGCATGCTTGGATGTTCAGTGTTGCAGGTCAGTTGTTTAGACATAGGTTATCAGCCAGAACCGTTACCTGATCACTGTGTGTATTATTGCAGCATTCTGAAGCCAGTAAGAACATTGAGGAGGCGCAGTCCTCCGTAGATAACAAGGTATGCACACTAACTCATTTACCATTCAACCTACTGTGTCAGCATATAACTAAAAAAAACAAACACAACCCCACCCCCCCCCCAAAATCCTCCAAGACTCTTTTAAAGATGGCACGGTCATGTTTGACCTAAAAACCTGACTCGTTTCATCTTAAAAGCCTTCATGAGGTAGTTGCATTTTATTTCTTTTTATAACAGGTTATGTGGGGACAATGACACTTGTGGTGTTCCAGTGATAGGCAGGCTTGGACAAGTTATAATGGTCTAAAAGGGTTCAGAAAATAAAAGTCTTTTTCTGGCTTACAATTTGAAAAATCCAAAAAGCTTCCCTTTCATTTAAGCGCATGAATGTCTTTTTATTCTCCCAGTGTCAAAAACCAAAAACCAAATTTGCAGCTGCCGCACATCTGATAAATGATTTTTAGAGTTCGAACTCTGTCTTTCAGCTGTTGCACAAGGCTCTGGACATCAACGATGTGTCTAATGCAGTCAGTCCACTGGAAAAAGCTGACACAGAAGAGGAGAAAGGAGAAAGGGGGGAAAGGTAAGGAGGAGAGGGCAGCAAGAGGTGCCTTTCATTTACATATTGGTCCTGAAAAATATCTGCTCGGCTGATTTTATGTCACTTAATCCTCTTAAGAAGTTGCACTTAGCACTCAGTCTCGCACAAGTCTCTCTCTTTTTTGTTGTTGTAAAGAAACATTTACTTTTTACAACAGCTGCTGTTTATAAAGAAAGACTTTTTGAAAGTATGCACATCTTGTTCATAAAATTATGGCAAACAAATCCAACACCTTTTAACTCTTTTGCTCTTATTCTTTTATTTTAGCCATGTGCTGGCCAAAGACAAAGACATGTCCCCAGTGCATAAAGTTGACCGGCTTGTCCTTCATCAGTCCAGCCCTTCACCATCACCCTCCATCTCCTCGCATTCAGACCAAGCTGTCACCTCCCAGGAATCGGCCCAGGGCCTCAGCATTCCTCTGGGAATTCAGAGGCCTGAAACTTCCAGGGGCCGACAGGCACGGTTTTCGAGCATCCAAGCTGATGGTGTTAAACGCTCCTTAAAAAAACAAAAGAGGGCTTTGGAAGAAGAGCCAAGAGGGAGAAGCTGGAAAGACGAGGAGAAGAAAGAGAATGAGAAAGAAGAGGAGGAGAGGAAGAGGCTGGAGAGAGAGGAGAGAAGTAAGAAGGATAGAGAGGAGATGGAGAGGGAAAGGAGGAAAGCTGACCGAGAGATAGAGGAGGAGACGGAGCGCATAGCTAAGGAAAAAGAACAGAGGATTCGTCTCCTCCGGGAAGAGCTGAAAAGAGAAGAGGAGGAGGAGGAGAAGAAACTGAGGGGAGAGACTGAGGAAAGACTGAGGTTGGTAGGAGAGCACACTCAAAGATAGCGCCTTTAAATTTGTTTTTGTATTTTGTTGTTTACTTCCTGCTCTTTATTGTTATTATTACAAGAGGTATGAATCTAATTGATGAAGCTTCTTTGCTTCCAAAGCTTCCTTTGATCGTAAAAACATTCACAACAGCTTCTTAATTTACATGCGTCTCCCTCAGGGCTTTACGGCAGCACCTCTTGTCTAGAAGGAGAGAGGAGGAGGCCAGGCTGAACGAGGAGTCTGACAGAACGTTGGAGGAGCTCAGAGAGTCTATGAAGAGGGAGAGGGAGCAGCAGCAACACAAACTCAGGTGAACGTCACATCAGCACAGTTGCCCCTAAAGGAGTGAAAACCCACCGTTCTTTTTTTTCTTGCACATGAGAAAACACAATCCCTGTATTAATGTCAACATCTGCGTCATGTGCAGGGAAGAGAGTGAAGCCCTGTTAAAGGAGGTGCGTATCACTCTAGAGGAAGAGCAAACTGCAGCACGGGAAAGGCTGGAAGCCCAGAAGAGACAGGACATTGAGCGCCTGAAGGCGGAGTTAGAAGAAGAGCTGGAGACTGAGAAGAAGAGGCTCCAGAGAGAGAGGGAGGAGAAGCTGGACTCTGTGAAACAGGAGGTAACTGTTGATGCTGCTGATATTTTTTATCCTCAGACAGCTTGTCTTTATATTTAGGTCAGATGAATCACAGTGTTCACTGGACTAAAGAGGAGGGGGACCATCCAGCTTATTATCAACACTCAGTTCAAAATCCTGTAAAAAAAAATCTTTGACAGAATGGAATTAGTGGACACCACAGGTTTTAGAGCACCACATGATCCCATTCAGATTCAGGGAAGGCCTTTCATATTTCAGCAAGACAATGCTAAACCACATACTGCATCTGTTACAGCAGCATGGCTTCATGGTAGAAGATGATGCTGATGCTGATCTCTTCTGCCTGCAGTCCAGACCTTTCACCATCCTGAAACATCCAGAACAAGAATTGTTGATCACAGTGGAACTACCGTACCAACACCTAAAGTCCTAAATTCTCTGTGTCACCGTACAGTTGTAGCTTTGTTTTTTAGTTTTTGTAAAAACAGACGTTGCCAGGATCTAAATGGTTTCAGTTTAAACTGCCAAATGATCTTTGTGGCCAGTGGTAGTGTGATATAATAATGTCAACATTAAAACCAACCTATCCACGAGTTTGCTTTGATAGTACACGAACACAACAAACACAGATTAATGATCTGTCTGTGTTTGCGCTTTTTTTTGTCTGTATAAAGGTCAGAAGCACAGAGGGGAGGAGGGAGCGGATGAGTCTGCGGCCTGAGCCACAACTGGCTGAGTACCGCCGCGAGGTTAGAGGACACTTTTTTTTTTTTTTCATACAGCATTGCATCAGCATCTCTGTGAACATGAGCTTGAAAGAGATTACAATGGGTTATAATTGGTTTGTTTTTTTTTCCTTCCCCCTTTTCTGCAACGCTCCCCAGTTGACCGATGTGCTCCAGGAAGTGCGAGATGAAGTGCAGCGGGATCACGAGAGGAAGCTGGAGCAGCTGAGGAGCGACCACAGGAGAGAGATGAACAACATAAGAGAGAAATATCTAGACGAGGTCAGGGGGCGTTTCAGATTTAGCTGTACTGTAGATCTCATAAACATATAGCCAAACTTTTAAGTAATAAATGATCTTCAGAGTAGAGCCTGGCAGACATTTTAAAGGCCGACACTGATTTAAAAAACAGATATATCAGCCAATATTTAGCAAACATAATCAGATTTCCACATATAGTTATTTATGAGTGCTTAATAGGATAGTGAATGATTTGGTTATACTCAGCCGACTCTGCTCCAACCAGCAAAAAGGAAAGTTGCAGAGTGCCCTCTGGTGGACAAAGTATGCAACATCAACATTCATAACATGGGTGAAGGATGTTTCTCTTTTCTTTGTACATAAATGCCATTATTGATATGTCAGCAAATGGCTAATATCAGCCTGATCAGCATATCAGCACATCAGGCTGCTCTTAAGAGGCAGTTTTTTCTACTCTTGGCTCTATATGATGTCAGTAAGTGCAGATTTCCCTTATCTGGCCAGCTCAGGCATGGAAGTTGCTGTTTCCAGCTTCTGTTTAAGAGGAGCCAATCCGATTCAATCAGGAAGGACTTTAAGAGGAGCATAAACAGTTACTCTAGGAGAGGCTGTGAAAAAAAATATCTGGATATGCGTAAAACAGTCACCTTTAAACCAGAAGTCGACTTTCTGAATCTGGGAAAAGAGAAACTGAGTTGTGAAAACAACACCACACACGTTTTGGACTTTAATGTAAAGAATAGCTTTTCTCACACTTTGTCACTTTTATGTTTAATTTAAAGAAATAGAATAGTATTACAAGTTTTTGCCTCAAGGTTTTCAGTTTTTGTAAACAAGCAGGATACTTATTATCAGTCACATCCTCCTGTTGGTGTCCTAGGAGACGACTCAGAGGGAGTGCTTGCTGTCCACTCTGCAGGAGGACAGAGAGCGACTGCAGGCTACCCATGCTGTCCAGCTGGAGAAGCTCCGCTTACAGCTGGATGCACAGATACAAAAGATCGAGCTGGCACAGTCACGCAAAGTAAGTCAGGACAGACACACACAAATGCTAACTCTGAGGGGGCTTTTATTAAATATCTGCTAAGGAAGGGTAAAGGTTAGCCTTTTCTAAAATTAAGTCATCTTATCTCTTTGTGTAGGAGTCAGAGTTGCAGGATTTGGGGCATCAGCTGGAGCTGAGAGCCAAAGAGCTGAAGAGCCAGGAAGCCATGCTGCAGACCAAGGTCAATTTTAAACAATATGTCCTCTGTTAACAGGTGTCTGAACCACATGGACTAATAATTCCTGTCTCTTATCAGGCAGCAGATCTGAAGAGGAGGAGGAAGCTGCTTGGAGAAGAGGAGCATGAAGTGGACAGACAGATAGAGGTGTGAAGCCATGCTTTCTCCTAATGAACAGATATTATTCACTCGCTTTGCGATCAGCCAACCTTCCTTCTCTCCTCCGTCAGGCCTTACCTCGGCTGATCCAGGAAAGAGACCGGCTGAGGGAGGAGCTGGAGAGGATGAGAGAGGAGAAAGCCCAAGCCCGAGAGCTCATCAACAGAGCCAAAGAGGAGGAGGAGAGGCTCAGGGAGCAGTTGGACCGAGCCAGGGAAGAGAGCAGGAGAGCCAGGGATGATAAGGAGCACCTGGAGAGCAAGGTGGCATTGCTGCAGGAGAGATGTGACCGCCTCAGCCACAGAGTCAGGTAGGGGCTTCCTACTCAACCACTTTCAAAATAAAAGCTCTGATTGGTACTCATAGATTTGTCACAGTATTAAATGACAGAATGACTGTCGCCTTGCATATGTAGAATTTTCTTGTTTTGTATTCGTTTAGTTTTTTTTAATGGCTTTAAAAATGTTTCCATGTAAAAGTCTGCTGTTGTTGTTTTGTCAGTGAGCTGGAACAAGGTGAATGGGCGTGCACGTCCACCAGGCAAGAGCAGGACAGAAAGAAGGCGGCAGAGAAGGCAACGGCGCCCTCCAGTGACAGAAGAGACACAACACTACATGTAGATGACCTGGAGGAGCCGCCTCTCTCGCCTGTACCTGACAGCAACAGCAGCATGGATGAGTAAGGGGAGCCCACACAGAGTACAAATCACAGTCAGTCATAAATAGTTATAAATTCTTCAGGATTAGAGGTTTGTTTATGGTTTGGTAGTTTCCAGCATTTTGTTCTTATCATTTTCTCAGCCTAAAAAAATAGCAAAATCCTAAAAATTGAAATACCTGTGAGGTAGAATAAACACAATACTGATGAGCTTCTGACCATACAGAATATACACTGCTCAAAAAAAGTAAAGGAACACTTTAAAAACACGTCAGCTCTCACTGGGGGGAAAAAACAAATCGTGCTGGATGTGTATACTTAGGATCGGGTAATGTGCTAGGAATGAAAGGATGCCACATCGTTTGATGGAAATGAAAATAGTCAACCTACAGAGGGCTGAATTCACATTTAAAAATCAAAATGAAAAAGTGATGCAGCAGGCTAGTACTCAGTAGTTTGTATGCATGCCCAACAAACTACTACTCCTAATGACATGACGGATGCTGTGAAAGCAGAGCTCCTCCTAGATCTGGACCAGGGCAGCCCTGAGCTCGTGGACAGTCTGAGATGCAACCCGATGGCATTGGATGAACCAAAACATAATGTCCCAAAGATGTTCAATTGGACCAAACCAGTCAAGCATGAACGATGTTACAGTCAGCATCTCAGACCTTTTCGTGCCTGTCATATGGTCAGGATGAATCTGCTGTCATCTGTGAAAATGCCAGTCAGGCGCCACAGTGCCAGGCAGCGAGCACAGGGCCCACTAGAGGATGTAATTCCCTCAGACTACTCTCATGAAATCTGCTTCTGATTATTTGGTGAGAGAGCAGGTCACACCAGTGGCCTGCTGGCAGTGCTTACACTGTTCCTCCTTGCACAAAGGGGGCAGATATTGGTCCTGCTTATGGGTTAAGGCCCTGTTGAGCTCTCCGAGAGTAACTGTACGTCTCCTGAATCTCCTCCAGGTTCTTGAGACTGTGCTGGGATACACAGTAAACTTTTTGGCAGTGGCATGTATTGATGTGCCATCCTGGAGTAGTTGGACTACCTCTGCAACCTCTGTAAGGTCCAGGTATCTCCTCATGGTACCAGTAGTGACACTGACTCTAGCTATAATGCAAAAGTAGTGAAAAAGAATTAGTCAGAAAAGATGATGTGAGAAAAAATGTCATTCCTGATTTGGGGCTTTCTAATTGTTATCACTCTTATGTTCTTGTTGTTTATGTCATTAGAGCTAAAGCAGCTAAAACCAACTAATCTGCTACTTTACTTTATGAGACCAATAACCAGTTTAAGTGACTTGATGTTGTACTGATTGAAACTCTTCCGTTCATTGTTTTGAACCGTGCATAGTTCTAGTTCTAATGTTTGTATGTTGGAAATATGAAAACATGTGAGTTTATAGAGTTTTTCGTGCATGTCTACCTTTAACACTTCCCATCCCCACACGTCTACATGTCCAGATTTCGGCGGTACATCTCCTCACACGGCGCCACCATCCAGAAGACCAAACTCTTCCTGGAGAGAGAGGGCAGCCGGCTGATGGAGAGACAGGCAGCCCTGCAGGCCCACCCCGCTCAGGAAGGAGCGACCGAAGAGACAATAAGAAACCTTAAGCAGGTAAGGGGGAGCCTCATGTGTCTCACCTCTATTGAGTGATCGGATTTTTTTTAATTTTTTTTTTAAACAAGATGGGAATTTTTCCCTCCCCGTGTCAGGAGGCCAACAGTGTGGCGGAGCTGCAGCGGACGGTTCAGAGAGGAAACAGTCTCCTGCAGAGGAAAGAGGATCATCTTCTGCAGCTAGAGAGCTCTTTAGCCAAAGAGGTCAGGAGGTCATCAGCATGTATTTGTGCTCTTCTGTGAGCTCGTTTAAAGTCACACTTAGAATGAGTTTATGTAATCAGTGTAGAAGATTATATTGACCAAATGAAATTGATGACAAGCTATAAAAATAAGCAGAACATAGCTGTATGCTACATTCCTGCCACTCAACACACTTTGCATGCAAGGATGAAATGTGTGTCAGTGGACGGGAAATATGACCTGGATTGGATTTAAGGTGTAGCAGAAGGGAATTCGTACTTTTAATGGAATGTCCTGATGACTGTAACACCTCTGCCCTTTTTCCACCCAGCCGTTTGAGGATTTGTCTCGGCTCGCCGGAGGAAGGAAAGTAACCTTTGATGTGAGTGAGTCAGACCTCAGCAGCACCGTGGAACCGCCAGATGGGACAGGTAAGGCATTCTTACCAGCACGCTCCCCAGACAATGAACAGGATTTTGAAAATTGGCTTTTTAATTCAGTCCAAATTCAACATGTGGGCCCTGCCTGATCCCTGCTCGGGGTTCCGGATTCCCCTTTAACGCTCAGTGTTCTGAAATTTGTGTCAGTGTCACACAGCCTCAGTAAAGTCAAAGGGGTATCAACAGTGCACCCTGTAAAAACAGGGGTCACCAACCTGTGTGACAGTGAGAGCTACTTCTTGGGTACTGATTAATGTGAAGGGCTACCAGTTTGACACACACTTCTGAAATAACAAATTTCCTCAGTTTAACTTTAATTATATGTTATCATTAATAATTAATGATATTCATCTATGTAAAGACACTGATTATGGCAACTGTTTCCATGGAGACCAGCTAGCGCTGATCTAATATTTAATAATAAAAAATTTTTTATATATTATCTCTAACAAATTGATACCAATGCAACTGTGATTTTTAAAAAATTGCAACAAAAAATAAAAATAGATGCAGCTTACTGGTAAGTTGTTATAGTGAGCTATTTTTAGAACAGGCCCGCGGGCACCATGTTGGTGACCCCTGATGTAAAATAAACCAATTTTGTCAATGCTCTTTATTATTCTTGCCTCTGTTTGGGCTTCTGATAGTGTAAAACTTTATTTAACAATGTAAAGAATGTATATTTTCTTAATTCATCTACATTTGCCAGGGGGAGACGGACACCAGCAGGGCTGTCCTTTGTCATCGATGTCGTTTGTTCATAACTTTTATGGACTTTCATGGACAGAATTTCTCGGTATAGCTGAGTGGTTGTGGATTTCCACTTTCATGGCTATCCCATGATGAGGGTCTATTGGCTAACTATTGGCCATCTGAGTTGTGTGTCAGAGCCAGTGTTTTTGTATATAAACTTCACAAATCAACTGTTAATAGATAATTATTTTGGCTCTAGTGCGTCCCCAGAGAGCCGCTCCTCACAGTTTGAAGAACTCACCTGTTGTATTTTTCCTCACCTCTGCAAATGTCCACTCTCCTCCTCCCTCTCTCTTCAGGAGATATTCCCAACGTTCCAGCCAAAGTCCAGGAATTAGCAGAGTCCCTGCAGCAGATCTCAGGCCAGCTCAACACCGTCCTGGGTGCCTTGGGTTTGCTGACCCAGCAGCAGAGCACCCCACCTTGCGCAGCTTTCCCTCCACCTCTGTCTCATCCGCACTCCACTCTAGCTCCCACCTCCAACCTGGGAACCAGCTCCTTAGCCCCGCTCTCAGAGCCACCGTGGAGCTGGGTGACACAGAGCGGCTCTGCAGCCTCCCCACTCTTCAGCACGCCCATCAGCAGTGAGCTGAGGGCACCTGGGGACGCCCTCAACAGCCGCTGGAGCCAGATATTTCCCGGTATGTTGTTGGATTAGTGAAGCACCAACAGCACTCATTAGGGGGAAAAAAAAAAACAAAGTTGTACAAACTATGTCATTGTTCTGTTCTCCAGGAGCAGCTGTTGACCCGCTTGATTCCAGAACGACAAGAACCTCCACAGCTTACTCATCATACACTCCTCTGAAGTACTGAACCTGCAATACACCTTTAATCAAGCCTGTGTAGCAGAGATTCCACACGCATGCTGTTTTAAGTGTACTTAACAGTAACTCCTAACTGTGTGTGTCTCAGTGAACACAGCCGGGGACTTCACTCCACACCGAGATCAGTTGAGACAGACGGTCAGAGGCTGCAGGGGCAGATAGACGGCGCCAAGCAGTGGCTGGAAATGCGCAAGAAAGACACCAGCATGTATCCTTCCATCACTCTAACACACAGATAACACACACAGTCCATCCTCTAGTTCTCCTTTGTTTTTAAATGAAGTTAAAAGAAATAATCTTTCCACTTGTCTGATATCACCATCGGTTGTAGCAGCTGTCTTTAACTCCACCCTCCAGACCACTGTTCACCCGCTATCGGGCTCCCTCCTCAAAGAGCGGTCTGGTCCAGTTCGGTCTGGATGACAACAATCAGATCAGAGTCTATCATTACTGACAGCATGAGGCACAGCCTCCCTCTACCAAGACTGTTACACCTTTACCACCTTCACCAGTGTGTGAATGTGTGTGTGAATGGGTGAATGAGTGAATGTAGTGTAAAGCGCTTTGGGGTCCTTAGGGACTAATTAAAGCGCTATACAAATGCAGGCCATTTACCATTTACCAAGGACTTTGTATTACTGACTGTGACAGGTCTGAATCATGATGTTTACATTCCCACTTCTTCTTCTTTTTTTAAAAAAGAAATGTGTCCGTTTCGAAAGTTTTCAGGGATCGTTCAGCCTCCTCTGTTCTTTTGAGGACACGGAACAAGATGGGAATTTTCTCTAGAGGACACGGCTGTCAATTCAGGGAGGTTACATATCTGAGAGGGCTGAGGACTTTTATCCTGCAACACTAGAAACTACCTTTTTTTTTGTTGTTGTTTTGTTTTGTTGTTGTTTTTTACGCAAACAAATTCAGGGTTAACTTTAGCCACTGTGTTTTATAAACACATTTTATTAAGATTTTAACGTTTAAGTACAAAGTACAAGAAACAAATAAAAACAAGAGAAATTAAAAAAAAAAAAAAATTAGAGCAGACCGAACACAGGAGGACTTACCACATT
>VURO01049961.1:7899-26930 GCA_015108175.1 Pelvicachromis taeniatus | reverse complement strand
CTTACCACATCGCACAAATATTCAAATTTGCACAAAAATTAAAATGTTCATGGTGAGCAGTGACCTTCAACCAGCATGCGGGGAACACCGGTATACCCTGAGTAATTGCCAGACAGGCCCCCCAAAAAAATACCAATCTGAGTCCTTTTTTTTCTTCTTTTTTTTCAACCAATTAATACAACATCTATCCATCAAAAAAATAAGTGTGCAGTGAAATCAAAAAGGTTGAAAATCATTGATATAAAACAACAACTGGTCAAGCCCAAGACTGACTGAGTTGGGCTTAAGGCATACCACTGCAATGAACCACTGCCCCTCTGTATAATGCCACTCAGATCTCCAGGTAAGTATTCAAGCACGGGCCCAAATATTTCTAGAAATACTTCATCATTACCTTTTAATTTGGCACTGAGTCTTTCCATAGGTAGCACTCTAAAGATTTCTTTGTACCATTGTGTAACAGTTGGTGGTTTCTCCATTATCCAATTAAAAAGCACACATTTTCGTGCCAAAAATAATAATTTATTCAGTAATTTAGATTTGTTTTTTCCCTATATTTTGTTTAAAGAAGAACAGACCTGGATCCTTACAAACCTTACTTTTCAAGATACAACTTATTTCCTTATTAATACATGACTAAAATTTGGAAATCTTTGGGCAGGTCCAGAGGCAATGCCCTTATTTTTCTGACATTTGAGACATAGAGGTGACCTCGTTGGGTCGATCCTATTCAAAAAACCTGGTGTTCTGTGTTGTCGATGCAGAATCCTACATTGTATTTCTTTAAACTTGTTACTGAGAAATAAGGAGTGTACAGATCGGATACAGTCTTTCCAAGCATGTTCATCATAATGGTATTGGAGGTCTTTTTCCCAACTCTTAAACAGTTTCTCAATATTGTGTTGATTATATTACTGCAACTTTAAATAGAATTGTTTAATGAAACTTTTCTTTGCGTTCAATTCCATAATGATTCTCTCAATGGGACCCAACTGCATCACCCCATAGGCAGTATCAAAATTTACACTGATAAAATGACGGGTTTGTAAATAAGCAAAAAATTCCCTCTGTGGAATTCCATATTTGTTCTGAATCTGTGCAAATGACATGATTAAATTATCTTCAAATAAATCCCCAACAACTTTTATTCCTCTAACATACCACTTTTGAAAAACTGGACTGTTAAGACCGGGCGTAAAATTTCTATAAAATGGTCAATGGTGTTAGATAACTCAGATTGAGACTACAACTATACCAGCAGCATAGTTGTTTATACTCCTCCAGACTTTTATAGTATTGTTCACCAGTAAATTACATTAGTTTTTTTCTGCCCATAAGTTCACCCAGTAATGTAAATTGTTCACATATCCAAAACTCAGGAGGGTTGGTTTCTCCTTTAAGATATGCATGAAACCACTCATGTAATATTTTACTGTGACAAGACCAATTATAATGTTAGGAAGAGCGAGCCCACCCTCATCCCTAGGAAGTTGTAGAGTAATACTAGTAATACTCAATCTGACTTTCTTCCCTCCATATAAAATGTGTCAGGTCTCGCTCTATTTCTTTTGTAATTTTTTTAGTAAGGACTATTGGAAGCATTTGCAGTGGGTAGTGAAGGTGTGGTAAAACGTTCATCTTAATTAGATTAACTCGACCCATCCAGGACACTGGAAGATCCATCCATCTAGCAAGATCCTTCTTTATGTTGTTATGAACAACGTCAATGTTATTTTTGAGAGTACTTTCAGTATTTGATGAGACCTGTATCCCTAAATATGTGAACCCAGACCAAGTAAACGGGAGGCTCTCTATCATAGTCTGATTTCCTAACGGCATCGCAATAGATTTTTCCATATTCACTTTGTAACCTGACAAAGAACCAAAAAGTTGTAAGACAGACATCACAGATGGTATGGATATCGCAGGATTAGTAACAAAAAGCAAAACATCATCTGCATAGAGCCACTGTGCTATAGTTTAAAGCTATAGTTCACTTGTGTCGGGTTTTCCTAATAAGCGTAAGACAATCACAGAGAAGTGTCCTGTGTGTTTTCTCTTTTGCCGAGACCTTTTCTTCCAGAACATGGCCTGATGGAGGTTAACCATTTATGTAATGCACTTTTTTATTTTTTTATTTTAACGGACTGAATTTCCTGTTGCTGTTGTTTTTGTAGACAGTGAAGCTTATCCACTTAGAAAAATGTGTTTTAATGGGGTTTTTTGTCCAGTCTCCTAGTGTTTGCATATCAGTAAGAGTGAGCTGTTGACTAGTTGTGCCTGTTACATATTTGTATAAATAAATATTGTATTTTTTATAAGAAATATTTTAATTAAACATTTTTAATGTGTGAATGATTTCCAGTGGAGAAACTTGTGAGCGGCTTTTTCCAATGTTTTAAATTGGACTCTGTTTGAAACTCCTCCTTGATTAAGCCAGATTACTTCTGAATGACTGCCCCTCTCAAATAGATCCAAACAGCAGGTTGGTGGAGCTCTTATGCCTGACATGACCTTATCAATGCCACGTATTGGAAAAATAGACCACACTTCAGAAAAGACCTTTATTCAGTATCCTTTCACTGCAATGCCTGACAATAAAATCCATTTTTTATACAGTGCAAAAATACCTTTGAGTCACAACTTCAGGGCAGTTACAAGTAAATACAATCATGTCTTCATGGATATTCCCTCGAGCAGGAGGACGGCTAGCTTGCGGATCTGACCAATCAGAACACAGTATTGTGACTACTATGATTAGAACATTGAAGGCCACTGAGACTGGACAGGATTCATCTTCCCACAATTATTTTTGTAAACACGCACGCACACACACCCCTGTACAAACACACACAGCATATAAACAGGCTACAAACAGTAATTAAAATACATTGCTGACTTCCAGGCCAAATGTAATGCAGGGAATATAAAATAAGTTAAAACGGACGATTTTCATGTCAAGCCAGAACGCACACCGTCGTCATCAGCAGAAAACGGTGATCACAACAGTTACATCGATGATGGCAGCAAGAGGACCAAACACCAGCATCGCTCGACGTCATTCCAGCTTTTATTGGCACATTTGTGTCCACACAGGTAGAGGCAGGGGCCTGTTAGCTCTCCCCATTGGCTGCGAGAGGCAGCGAGGTGCTCATCGACAGCCCAGAAACAGGCTGTGCTTTTTGAAAAAGATGGAGGAGATGCAAACAGAAAGGGCAATAAGGCAGAGAGGAAGAGCAGAGCGCTTCGCACATCTGGCAAATCTAGAAGACGTAGATTTTGTCTCTCTGGATGGTGTCGAGGTCATCGTCCATGGTCAGGAGGACCTGAGGGGTAGTAGAGGGAATATTGGATATTAAGATATGAACACCTCATTGTAGACCTCCTGCATGTTTAAACAAACTAAAACATGATTCATAATACCAGGAAGGATCCAAACATGGCGATGGAGGACAGGAAATGCCAAATGTCATGGTCGTCGAAGAATGACAACAGGATGCAGTCCCTGTTGTGCTCACGAGACTCGGCCGGAGTTTTCTGTGCCAGAGGAGAGAAACAAGTAATCAAAGTGTCTTTTCACATGAGCCCAAATCTCCTAGGTGTGTGTGACTAACCTGCCAGGTACTGAGACCCTGGAAGAAGAAATACAGTGCAAAGCCCCACACAACCGCCGTGAAGAGAATACACACCAACGCCAGACACTTGATTCTCTCGCCGCTCCGCAGCTGAGAACAAACAGAAAACTGTAAGCTCCAAAGGTCCCAAACAGTCTGCTACTTTCTCCTAGTGCTTCTCACATGTGCAGAGTTACTAAACGCACAAACCTTCATAATGATGTAAAAGGCAAAGTAGAGCAGCAGGTTACAGATGGCGATGGCCAACAGGTACGAGGCAAAATCGTTGGGTTTCTGTATGAGGCCGTAGGCAGCCCTGCAGAGAGAGAGCGAGATACACGTCACCTGTCTCTTCCACACTCTCCTGATTTAAATGAGCTGGAATCACACTTTGTTTTACTCACAGAGACCAGTTGACTATGTTGCCCATCACAAGCAAAACCATGCGGTCCTAAAAGACATACACCGGTGGAAAAACGATTAAAAAGCAGGTCATCTGGAATCACTGATGCCTTTTCGTGCAGAGAGCAATAAAAGTTCGTTAAGATAATAAATGAGTTACTCGGTAAAAGCAGAAGGACCTGCTACTTTATGCAACAAACTGATACTGAATTCTCTTATACTTCTCATTACTCACAATGTACACCGGCCCGCTGCACTGCCTGATACAGTCTGTGTAGATGACATAAACAATCCTACGCAGGATCCCAGTGTCTGATACGTGAACACACAGAGAGGAAGGCGAGAGAACAACAAGGATTATAAGCTGATTTATCTCCTTAGAATATCCTGATAAATAGATTTTGATGTTAGTTACTCTGATTTGCTAGCTTATGTGAGACACAAGCTTACACGACAGCCTTAATATGTAATAATCCTGGACTATTTTAGTTGCTGTCAGTTATCAGTCTATAGATACTCATTTTAAGCTGATACTGGACTGAGTTTGCTTTCTTTCTGTGATCTTACTGAGCCTCCATCGACCCATATAGTAGAGCTGAGTGCTGAGCAGCAGCGTGGCCAGAATGTGGATCACAGAGAAAACAATCCAGAAGGCTGTGTTGTCTCTCCCAAATACCTGGAGGGGGGGGAAGCACAGCACTATGATTATTATGAAATCTGTGTTTTTAAATATAAAGTGTAAGTGTGTGTGTGTGTGCGCACGCGCATACCACTCCCAGCACAGAAAAGAAGATGACAGCGGCGAGGCAGGCGTAAGCAGTGTAAGCGCTCGCGTTGATGTCCGGGTGTCTCTTCTGATAGAGCTTCAGCATACACAGTCCAGCAATCATGTACATGAAGGAGGTGTCTGCCGGGGAGGAGAACAACATTACAAAATGCACTCTGAGTCAAAGGATGGCACCGAGTTGAAGCTCAAATGTACTGCGTCCAACATTTCCGCCCAAGACTCAAAATAAACCAGAGAGAGAGAGAGAAAGAAAAAATGCATTCACAGATTTTACAACTAGCAGAAACTCAAGAAACTGGCTGAAGCAGTAAATGTATCTGCACAAAGAACTGAGGCAGACTAAAGCCAGGAGCCTTCATCTTCCTTTGAAGTGACAGCTGTTTAAAGCCAAAACGCTCTTCAGACTACTTATCCTGACAGAGGTATAAACAAGTGTAGCCATGTCGAGTCTGAGTAAGCACACAAGCGTTCTTACCAAACTGGAAGTTAGTGTAGTTGGGACAGACGTGGTAGCAGGCACTGAGCAAACCCTCCATCATCAGAGCAGTTCCCATGGCATAGAAGAGGCCAAAGTGCTTTGGGATACCGCACTCCTGAAGGAGGAAGAGACAACCTGATAACTAAACTACAGTCTGCATGTTGCGTGCACCATTGTTAATCATCATCATCATCATATAAATCTTTAAAAACACATCTTCGTGCCATGTGCCACGAAGATGTGCCATGTGACTGTGTGTTAAGTCAGTGTGAGTGCCTCACCAGCGCGTTGACGTCATGCCGCTCCAGAGCGTGATTGTGGGCGAGGTCTCTCTTGAGGACGATGAGGAGAAAGAGGAACCCCAGCATCACGTAACCGAGGTTACTGAGGATGTTGTTGAACGCGCTGTGTGGAACGAGTTAAGCGTTACTGTACGCGGGTTAGCTGATGATGTTGGACATGCACGATAACACACTGTGACTGACTGCAAACCTTAGAGCTCCAAGCGGGTGGGCGCACAGGAAGTTGTAGTAGCAGATGTCCTGGTTTCCTGTGACATTGACAACCTGTGGAGAACGGAGATGCACACGTCGTATTATCGAGATGGCGGCTTATCGGATTCTTTTTAGAAAACGATCCTAAGCGTCGCCGTGCTTTATCAAAACCCTTTTACCGTTTGATAGGTGATGACCAGCTGTACGACTGGCAGGGCGTAGAACACGGCAATGGTAGCAATGTTCCTGAAGAGGGCACAATTATTACTTTCAGCCTCTCGACCATCATGTCTCTTATCATGGGTGTAACTAGAGAACTCACCAGAAGTAGATTTGGTACTTCTTGCTGAGGACCCTCTTGTCTTTGCGGGCCAAGTCAGCCACGTACAGAAATTTCTGTAAGAGGAAGAAGAGGACTTTATTAAAGTCTGGATTCAATTACATGTATATCACTTAGTTATTATGAAGCAAGCATTAACCTCATCTCATCAATGAGTTACTATTTTGTCTTTTATTAAACACCACCGTTTTCTTTTTTGTTCATTGTTTCATGAATGTTAATGTTTTATGTGTGTTAAAACTCTTTAATGTTGACTGGTTTTGTAAATTTTGTGACTCTGTTTTAGAAAGCTGCCTTAGAGGTTTAAAGGAAAACATTATTAAATTGCCTCTGTGCACTTGTTTCATTTCAACTCCATGTGAGAATATCTGCTGCCCCGCTCTTCTGAATCTAAATGAAGCAGTTAGAACAAGACAATGCTATTGACCGGACCTCATACCAGAAGCTATACCCAGGGGAATCTACACAAAGTCTGTATGGTTTACCAAAGATACATAAACAGGGCGTACCTTTAAGACCAACTGTATGATCAACTCAGTCACCTATAACATCTCCAAGATTCTGGCTTCAATCCTCAACTTGTTGGTAGGCAGCTCTGAACACCACACCCAGAACACCTTGGATTTTGATGAGAAGGTGAGCGATGTCATTATGGAGGCAGGTGAAACAAAGGTCTCGTACGATGTTACATCTCTCTTCACCTGCATCCCAGTCACGGAAGTATTGGAGGTAGTTCGTAAGAGATTACAGGATGACCCCAACCTCAGCAACAGGACCACTCTCAGCATCCACCAAGTATGTTTTCACATACAAGGGTCAGTACTACAGGCAGAAACATGGGTGTGCCATAAGTTCCCCAGTTTCACCCATTGGAAGAAGTGGAAAAGAGGGATCTGTTATCCTTGGTGGTTATCCACCACCAAGTCAGTTCAGGTACGTGGATGACAGCTGGGGGAAAATCAAATCTCAAGACGTACCACATCACACATCAAGTTCACCAGGGAGGATATGAAAAGTGGCAGGTTAGCCTTCTTAGTCGGTGAGATTTCCATCAGTAATGGAGGACATCTAAAAGTACTGTAACTACTGTAAACCTACGCATGCAGGTCAGTATTTAAGGTTTGACTCTCATCATCCACTGGAGCACAAACTGGGTGTCATCAGGATGCTACAACATAGAGCGAACGCCATCCCCACAGACACAGCGACCAGGGAACCAGAAGAACATCACATCAAGAAGGCCCTGAGGAAATGTGGTTATCCCAGCTGGACATTTGTCAAAGCTGGGAAGGCACTTAAAGAAAGCTCCAGCCGATTCAGGAGAGAAGGACAACAGCTGCCTAAGTAAAAACCTGTAGTGATCCCGTATGTGTCAGGAGTATCGGAACAGCTGAGACGCATTTTTTCTAAACTCCAAGGATCGGGTCCCCCGACACAAACAGAGTAATATAGACAGATAAAAACTTTATAAATCCCTCGGCTGGGTTCCTCCGGGAAATTCAGTTATATATAGTGTACGCTGTTAAGTGCCAGGAGGATTGCCAGGATTTATACATCAGGGAAACCAAACAACCTCTGACAAAGCAGATGACACAACACAGAAGAGCTAACTCGTCAGCTCGTATTACACCTACAGGCCAGTGGACACTCTTTCAATGATGAGGATGTACACACCCTGGACAGGGAGGAACGCTGGTTTGAGCGCGCAGTCAAGGAGGCCATTTACGTGAAAAGGGTAAGGGTACATCTGTCACCATCTTACAATGCTGTGATTGCAGCCATTCCCCAACTCTCTGCGAATGGTACTCATGGCCATTGATCAACAACCAATGATCATAAACCACTGATCACTGGCTGTTGACTTGTCAATGACAAATTTCATATTTATGATCAAGAAACTGACCTCACAGCCCATTGTTCATGCAGTGGGCTGGTTTCAGTCATTGTGCAAATGTACTGTTTATAAGTTGGGAAAACCTGAGGTCAGCTGAGACTGAAGAAGTCCTTAAACTAAACGTTTCTCCCACTGAAAACGCTCCGTCCAGATGAACAGAATCAACTTTTTGGGTTGTTGCTTGAGTTCCTGAGAACTTGTCACACAGGCTTAAATACCTAAGTTTGCAACTTGTTTGCTGGAGGCTGCTGACAGTAGCCAGGTGAAATTAGTCACAGAGGGTGCTGCAGATTGCTGCGGGGGCCTGTACTTTGCATGGAAGGTGCCGACTTGTATGCAAACACTCCCCATTTAAACTCTCAGAAAGCAAAACTTGGCAAATATTTGAAGCAGGAAAAATGATTTTTTTTTACGCACCTTTGTTCGAACAATGTTCTTGTCGAAGTGTATGTCGTCCAGTGTGTCATAGTCATCTTCCTCCACGGAGCTCAAAGACTCCTGCCTGCTCCGTGCGACACTTTCCAACGATCGCTCTGATTGGAGGAGGAAGAGCAAACGAGAGGCATTCAGTCTACTGGAGGCACAACGTGAGCGGGTAGACGGATGACTGGATTTAAGGGAATTGCAGGTTGATGCAAAAAGGTGTTCCGACACATCACACCTTTCCGAAATGATTTGCAATTTTCAAAATGATTAAAAAGATGATCATAGTGATTTTTTGGGGGGAGGTCAGATGACCTTTGCGCTGAGGAGATTACTGTCGCTGTTTATTTGAGCGCCATCAGTAGAGAGAAGTGGCCACTTTCCTGGCCTCTTAACTCCACTGATGTTTGATTGACATGGTGGCTGATTGGTTTGAGGGGGGGCTGATTCGGCTAGTTGTATGGTAGCGTGTCACCAATGCGGATGGCTATGTGGTGAAGGTGATTGAGGATTGGTCGACGTTTGAAAGGCTCCTGTCCTAATGAAGAAAGACACACAGAAAACCAGTGAGGGAGTGGTGCCGCTAAGAAGCCATGTGCAAGCCGCTCTGCGGAGTGACATTAGAGTGAGCCAAAAAAAAAAAAAGAAAAGAAAGAAAAAGGAAAAAAGGACATGGAAGTCGCTGTTTGCCCATACCCATGTATCCATAGTTGTTGTCAGTTGAAGTGGCGCTGTCGGTAATGGCCTCTGAACTCATTGTGCTGCCGTTGTCAGCTAAGGAGGAGATGACTCTTCAGTTCTTCGCTAATCAAACAATGACATCACAAAGACTAAAACCTTTTTTTTTTTTTTTTTTAAACACTCACCAAATGAGCCATATTCATATGGTGAGGCTGGAGTTTTTCCTGTGGAGACACAAACTTTCAAAAATCCAAGAAGGGACACATGCTAACAAATGCTCACACACACAAACAAGCAGCACTATGAGCAACATTTAGTTAGTATCCTAACACTACGCAATGATCACTGTGTTAATCAGGAAAAACAGGGAGGTGAGGCGGACATAAACACATGGAGGGATGCAGTGACAAAATGCAGTTTGTTAAATTCTTTTCTGGCTGGGGAAAAAAAGAAACAAAAAAAAGTTATTCATCTCCAAAAGTGTGAAAGCTGAGAAATGAGCTGCAGTGAAGATGATTATTTTAAAACTGTAAGGATCTAGTGCTTTAATATCAAACCGTGGCAGCAAATACTACAGTGGATAGATACAGATACACAGCGAGAGGCAGCCAGGAGCCAAAAAAGCACATCAGCAGCGCGTGCGTTTATCTTAGCGCCTTCCTGCTTTTAATGGGAGTGCTGCTGAAAATATGCTCATGTGTTTCTTTAGCTCAAAGCAATAAAGCTGTGAGGACAACAAAAGGATAGCACTGTGACAAACACAGGCAAAAGAAGCTAACAAAGACCCATGTGAGTGCATATCTGTATCTCTGTAAAGCCAGAAAAGCCTCAGAACAGATCCACATTTATGTCCGTGAAGCCCTGCGGCCAAAAACATCTCTTTCTCTTCTTTGTAGGGTAAAGTATGGAAGCTACTGCATGCAGAGCATCTGCAGACAAGCAACATAGACTGAGAGAGGGCAGTGAGTGCACAAGGGGAGTAACTGTGTCTGTATACCATCGCTGTTCTTCCCGAGCAGAGAGGCTGAATGGCAGGGGGGAGAGAAAGATACACGTTCAGTACACGCTTAAACATTCAGCTCTGAGATACAAGATCAGTGGCAAACAGCTATCAGGCTGCATGATCAGTCTAGATTAGGATCTCATTTACTCTGGTATTTAATTAACAGAGCAGAACGAGCTCGCTGGTTTGTTTTGACAATAATGTGGTCAGTGCACACTGCTCCTAATGGGTCAGTCCATCAGAGCTAGTTGCTGGGTTACCTGTCTCAGCAGGTGACATGTCGGCAGGATTCAGAAATGCATTTCTCCTCTTGTTCAGTCTGCAAAAACAGAGAGGGGAAAAATGCAAATGAACACAATTTGTATTCAGCGCAGCGTTATTCCTGCAGTGCAGATCTATTCTGACAATATGACATCCGACCTCGTGGGTTGAAACGTGGGTTGGAAAGGGACTAATTGATGCACAGAAGGTTGGAAATTAGTTGTTGTTTTTCCAACCAAAGCGCAAAACTTTCCGTCATTTTCAGGCAGCGACAAGTTGCCGTCTGCCTGCGTTTCTCGTTGCGGTCAAGGCTCACAGAGATTATTCAAATTAGTCCTTTGGTAGAGCAGACGGATGTTTTGCTGCCACCCTGGCTTTTCTATTCTGTCTGTTTCAGGTGAAGACTTTGATTAAAAGTGGCATTTTCCCCACAGGGTTGTGCAGGTGTGTACAACATAAGTGCTGATTCACTGCCCCCTTCTTTGAAATGTTATGTGTTCTCCCAAAAATTAAATACTATTGATAATTTCACCCCCCCAATTATACTTATTGATAATTGAGCCCCCCCCAAAAAGACACCAAACTGTCAGTCCATTTCTAACTTTTACTGTTCAGCTCGTTTCAATAAAACAACTATTCCTAAGCGGCTGAGTTTTGAGGTCCGTTTGGAAGGGCACACTCTAAAGCACGTACTTCCTTCTAGTCTGGAAACAATCCAGAAAGAATTCTTAGACAGGAAACACAATAAAAACTGGAAAGAAAAAAAAAGATGCAGGTCTGATATTTCCTACAGGTGTGAAATCAGTTTATTGTGATTATATGCATATGCTTTACTTTTAGAGTTTAGAGTATACATTAATTAAGCTTCATGCAACTGTGGGAAGACAAAGATGCAGAGATGAAGAACATATGAACTCCACAGCTGGAAATTCTTTTGTACAAGTAGCAGACAAACAAAGTCAATGACGTCTTCGCTGTAGAGTCAATTTCACAACCTTACCGTGCGCGCTCCAGACAGACACAGAGCAAGGTCAGGAGGTAGAATGAGAAGAAGATGCCCAAACAGAACAGCATTCCCATCACGTATGCCTCCACTGCGCGGGAGGACATATTAACCGTAAGCTAATTTGCATAGTAACACACAACATTCTTTATTTGCTGTCAAAAACACCAAATCTAAAAAACACATTTCTCTGCTTCTTTTAACGCATGCTAACCATCAACGTTTCACATGTGTACCCGTACGACTTACAGTTGATTGCAGGTGAGACCATCACATCGAGGGCCTTGCTGCGGTTGCCGGCGTCAATCAGCTCATTGGGTGTCAGAGGGTAGAAGCGCAGCGGGCCGCCGCATGCCTCGTCCTCAGTTTTTACCACCACCACCACGTAGAAACTGTTGCTGGGGAAATCTTTCCTCTAGATAAGGGCAGAAACACCTACATTCAAATCTATACAAGGATTTATCGCGACCGGTTCCAATAAGCTCTAAATTTGTGCGGGACACTACCTGCACGGTGATGGCACCTTTTTTTGTCATAGTCTGGTACATCCCAATGAAGGCCACGTTGTTGTCAAGGTCGTAAACGGGGCACTGGAATGGAGAGAGAGAGAGAAAATAAACAGAATTACATAATTAACATCAGGCATTAAAGTCAGGAGGTCATAAATAAATGGGCATAGATGTGAAAAAATAGTAGTAAATAAGAAAACTCTTTTTGAATAGCAAGAAGTCAGCTGTGATGCCCTCATGTGGTCTAAGAGTGCTACTGCATGCTGAACGCAGAGGCTGGGGGAGTGGGGGCTCTTGAGGGCAGCTGCAGCACTGCTAAATTTGTGCTCTGGATGAGAAGCCACAAACTAACTAACTGTACCTGGATGTCCTGGATGGACATGACAGAGCAGGGGAAAGTCATGTCCGAGTTGACCTTGACGATCACAGTATCCACCCCGTCTTGGAAGACATACTTGAAATACTGAGAAGAAAGGAGAGAACGACAGTCGGTGAGGCAGTTTTCAGACAGGATGGCGTTTTATGTGCTGACAGCACGATAAACTGCTAAACCAATACGTCACCCCA
Organism: Pelvicachromis taeniatus; assembly: GCA_015108175.1. Lineage (NCBI taxonomy): Eukaryota > Metazoa > Chordata > Actinopteri > Cichliformes > Cichlidae > Pelvicachromis > Pelvicachromis taeniatus. Next base: position 14,474 of record VURO01049961.1, on the reverse strand, counting down.
CGGGCCATTTGCACAATTTAATAAGTGATATGTTACTGAGAGCCTCCCACTCCAGGTTCTCAAAAGGTTTTAGCCTGTTAGTTGTAGCTCTCGACTGCAGAGCACCTCACGCATACAAATGAGCTGACCTGAGAGCTTACAAGCACAGACTGGGAGAACAAAGCAAAGCTGATGCAGAAAGCAGAAAATCTTAAAAGAGGGTCAAAGACTGACAAGCATCTTCATTGAGTGTCCAAAGAAGCTCGTGCAATAATTTGCCACAAGCTGATCTCCGTTTTCAAATAACATACAGTCGTGTGAAAAGGAAGGTTTTCACAGGATTCGCAGTTCTGAGAAAAACTCAGTGCACCCATACTGCTGCTATAGGAATGAAGAGGGTAAGGCAAAGCCAGGTGCTGATAATCAAATGCACTTGACTGATTGGTCATCAGCAAGTGTGAGCGCCTCTGTAAAAGCAGACGTTTTTGGCAATTTGCTGCTCTAAAGCATTCAGGTGTGTGTTAACTCAATCTCACCATCATCTCAGGAGTGGACATGCCATCAAATTCACTCCAAGGTCAAACTGCAAAAAACCCAAGAGCGACATCTCACACGCTACAAGCCGCAGTTAGCATGTTAAATGTTAAAGTTCACAACAGGATCATTCGAAACAACGTCCTCTGAACAACCGAGACAAGAGCGTAGATGTTTATCCACAATGCACAGCATCACGTTTGCTAACCAAGCTTATCAGAACAAACATCTCAGACCAACCGTGAAGCACGGCGGTGGAGGGGTGATGAGTTTGGGTTTGTTCTGCAGCCACAGGACCTGGGCTGCATGCAGTCATTGAGTTGACCACAAACCCCTCTGTTTACGAAAGTATTCGTAAGTCAAATGTCAGGACACCAGTCTGAGAGCTAAAGCTTGGTCCAAACTGGGTCATGCAATATGCCAACAACCCCAATCATAGCAGCAAATCTAGAACAGAATGAAACACAATGTCCAGACCTCAACCTGATTGAAAATGTGAAGGAACCTTAAGAGAGCTGTGCTGATAAATACTATACTGATGAAGTCATACAGAAAAGAATTACTTCAACAAGTCTAACAGGACTGCAGTGTCCTGTGAAAAATGTTTTTCATAGGACTGTATAGGTGATTATAGATCCACACAGAAGAGACACAAAGCCACAGACAGGGAAACAAAGAGGCAAGACACTACAGCAAAATATGTTCATTTTTTTGTTTGTTTGTTTTTTAGAGCTAAATCTCAGTACAGAAAATTCTTAATATTAAAAGAGTCTGGAACTTTTTGGTTATTTTCTTTCTTTGCAGCCAACGTCATGCAGGAGGCCGAAGCCAGAGGTCCACTACATGCCCCAAAAACATATTTGGTTTTCTTAAGAAACGTCAAACACAACCACTGAGATTTGTTAGAAACACATGCACAAACACAATGAAAGCCTTATTTTGCTTTAACATAAGTGTGTATTTGTGCTAAATAAACAATCCATGCACATCAAGGCTTGTGAAACAGGTTGTTCTGTTTGCTGCAGTATAGAATACTTTGAGAACTCCAGTCAGACTGCATTGCTATGCCTGACTAAATGGTATGATGTCTGTACATCTTTGTTGTTGACTGTCTGAAGGCTTTATGTGGCTCAAACTGGAAATGAGAAGGCTTTATTCTTAAAAGGTGTCCATTAACTACACCTGCATGTAATGTAAAACTGATTTTAAAGCCCGGCAATCCAAATCACATATCCAAAGCAAAAACCTAACACGATCAAATAAAAGTGTCATCAAAGGCCAAAACGAAAGCAAAAATTTGTTTTAATGATTGGACATGCAGAAAACAGAGCTTACTCAAGAAAGGATTTTTTAAAATGTTTTTTAAACGTAACATATCTATGCAGAAATTCCCTGCATTCATAACATCCTCTTTTTACATGTACACTTTTAGCCGGCTTCCTGCATGTTTCTTGTCAAGAGTTCCCTCCCCCAACCACAAAATCCCCCTGTCCGTTGTGCACATTTCTTTGACTCAACATAGTTACTGTAAAGAAGGAGCCTTGTGTCGCACAGAGCTATGGTACCAGGCAGGTTACCTGAGGTTGGGATGGCGATGCGGTGAAGCTGAATTTCTTGTTTGTTCTGTAAGTTAAGCAAAACCTATCAGTCAAAATACACAGGCTGACGTACAGTGCAATAAGATGAGAATTCAGGCAGGTGCCATGTACTGTGTCTGCATTATTACATAACAGATAACACTCACTGCAAGGTGAAACTTTCAACACGGCTCACTCTGAGCTGATAGTTTGTACCCTGACTGGACAGGGTAGACACGTCAACAAAGAAGTACTGGGTCTCCGAGGCGGCCCGAGTTGGAGGTTGGCACAGTGTCCTGCCCACATCGTAGTAAGGGTACTTCCTCTGATAGCTGATGAAAAAGGAACAAAGAAAAAAATTAAAAGGAGAGGACAACAAAGATTACGTTTCCCTTAACCTCTCATACATTCCCTCCTTCTCATATATTCTCTGATATTACAAGAATGAAGTAAATCTGGTGTTTTTTTGTGTGGCAGTTACATAATCTGACGAGTCGAAACGTGAACGGAATTTTTCTTTAAAATTGACTGGATGCAAACCTCACTTTGGCATTCACAACGACATTAACTCCCCAACTCTGCACTGGTGGTTCACAAAGGAGGAAGTGAGAGTCCAAGGTTCATTAGTGATCTGCTAAAAACGTGCCTGACCATGAGACCACACAGCAAAGACTGACAGCGGGGTGATTCTGATGTTGCCAAACCTTGCAGTGCAAGAGAGGAATACATTACAAATGAACTGTTGGCCAATGGCAAATCAACTGCAGAACTAGCGACCTTTTATCAAGTCGCACATGATGAAGTCGGGTTGCAGAAGCCGTGTGACTTGTGGACAATCCCAAGCACATTACGGGCAGTGCTTTCTGTCGTTTCCTCCCTTCAAAATTTGTCAAATGACCTTCACGCTTCTGAAAAGAATTACTGATTGCAGCCTGAGCTGCCTCGTCACCTTCCCCCACTACATCTGCTTTTACAGCTAAACCCTGTGACCTGTAGCTATATTCATTTACTGTGCAAGTAGCCCGGCACTCCTTAAAAATCAACCTTGGAACACATGTTCAAATAAAATCTGCCTACGTGGAGTTTGGAAAGAGGACATCCTATTTAGCATTTACTTATATTTAATCAATCTGAAATCACAAAAGCATCAAAACAATACTGTATGTTCATGTACAACAAACCTGATAAAGCTACTAGCACCAAAACAACAATAAGTTTTAGGGTGGATGTCGATGTTTAGGGACTAGAAAAATCAATATTGATAAACTGGCTGTTATTGTTCATTTTCAATACTCCCGCATGTTATGTTTGTTCTACTGAAAAACTTCCAGGAATATACTTTACACACTAATAACCAAAGTTGAGAAGACAGCTTGACCTCACACCATTATCTGCACAGCTGTGATGCTACATGTGAAAAGTGCAGTTCCTAAATTGCACTAAAGTACGTTTTTTCAAGACATACTGAAATACAGTTATATCTGTGATAGGTCACTACATTAGTGTGGCCCCAAAAAAAGCAACAGGGCAACAAAAGAAAATGCTGCGACGAGGAGCCGGGAAACATCTCGTATAATTATGCCATATTTAACTACACGCCCTAATGTAAGAACTCCCAAATGATGTGCCGAGCCCTACTAATGCACCTCTGGGCAAGCCCAAATTTGTAATGTGATATTTTCTTTGTCAGCCCCACATCATTGCTGTAATGTAAAACGACACAAAGAATTGTAACTGAATATATTCGAGCTCTAAGGGCACCCATTTTCCAAACAGGGGAATTTTCTACACCCTGAAAAACTCTGCCAAGTCTGCTCACATAGCTGATGGATGGTTGGCAGTTTGGAGCTTGACATAACAAAAGCCCTGACTGTCTGCAAAGAGGATAAGAGATTCTGTGTACCCGAAGAAAGGAAAGTGAGAAAAAAAAAAAAAGACAGTGAAAAAACAACAACTGTTAGTTGCATCTATCATGAAAGCACCTGGGGTTATAGCTACAACTGGAATAGGGTTGTCAACATGAAACTGCTGGGAGATGTTTGCCAATAAAAACATGGTGCTACAAGCTAAAGATGCACATCTCATCTGGGGAAAAACACTGAATTAAGGTTTTGGATAAGGTGAAGTAACCAATGTAGAGGTTATTAAGAAAAAAGGGAAAGGAAACGTTTGCTAGGTCCAGATGAACACAGAAAAAATGACATGTCAAACCACACATGTTCTGGTTTGTATCTCATTTTCCTCTATGTCTCTTGCACATAAATGAGTATGACCGAAAAAATTGCCCTAATGTTTGAACTCTTTACTGTAGAATAGACAAATGACTACACAGCTAACTAAGCATAATGCATATTGGTGTTTCAATGTCAACGCTGTAACAGGGGAAGAGAGGAAGCTGAATATGCCATTAGACAAAAAAGTGAAGTTGTAGGAGTTAAGGAATGGACCAAATTACAGACCACATCAGTTTGTTTTTAATTACTTGATTTTTGTAAGAAACGGCATAATACATTAACATGTATACATTACATACATGTGATGTATATATGTAATGTATGTAAACGGTGGGGGGGTACTCACAGGCCTCTGAGAATGAGGGGGACTTGAAAAGATAACACGGCTTGTTTCTGTCGCACTACAAACAGGATTGGGCTCTCCGACTTGTTGGATAACAAGTCCACAGACACACGCACTCCCTCAGTCTGAAAGTCAAGAGAGGAAAAAAGAGAAAGGACTAATATTAATCTATAGTTTTAAGAAGGGAAAAAAAACAAACCGACTAGTCTGAGGAGGAGGCGAACTCACCTTATTCCGAGAGATGGTGTGATTAAACGCGTAAATGGTCTGATTTTCACTCGTAACCGTGTCATTATAGGTAACATCAAACTCCGCATCTTTTTGCACGATGTATTTGGTCTCCCACACCGCCTCAATGCCGCAAGCTAACCGAGTCACATATAACAAGAGCAGGGCAGCCAATCCTGGTCGGATCCAACGGGGAGCAGGTCCACAGCTGTTTTTATGTCGAGATTTCCAAGAGCTTCTTAACACCATTTTGTCTGACACCGTCTTCCTACAACTGGGAAACGATACCTTAAGTTACTCTAGGGTGGAGGACAACGCTATGAAAAAACTCCACCCCATTCAGCAACAATAACAAGGACAGCAGGCTGGCTAGCTCAACTGTGCCCCTTCGGACAATAGCAGCAGATGCTAAATGAAAGCGAAGTGAAGTGTTTACATTTGCTACAGACTTGCTCCTGGTCCTGACGGCATCCGTAACGAAGTAGACGCTGCCAGTCATGCACCCAGTGCCAAGTTTCAACACAACGAAACCAACGACACTCAATTCCTCTATCTGAAACCCTGAAATCTGACAGTCCGCTGACTAGCCGTGTTAGCATTAGCACTGCTGGATAGGCAGCTTCATGTTTTCATGTCGGACTTCGGTTCTGTCGTCAAAAACAAACCCCGCACGAAGGCCTTCCCTTAAAACTGCGAACGACTGTCACTGTCAGGTTTCGTAGGACCGCTGCATTGTGCAAGAAATTTGGGTCCAGAGGGGGGGAAGAGATTCAGTGAGAAAATCTGTGCTGTTAGCGCCCCCCCCCACTCCACGCTCAGACGGTAAACAAACCGACGCACGACGTCATGACGACATTTCCGGGACTCTCAGCAGTCAAATTATTGGGGAAACTGATGTCTGTATTTTTGCTATTATATGTTGGGTTGGCCTTATCTGCGAGTTTCCTATATAGTGACTTCAAACCAGCTAAAGATCAAGGCATAACGACAAGAACAACAATAATAGTAATAATAATACAAAACTGGGAAGGTATTAACCAGGTCATTTTGAAAGAAACTGGAATACATTAGGAAAATACTAACTCACGAAGTATGAACTACACTCTTATATATTTTATGTAATATGTTTTATTACAGCTAATCTTGGTGAAGACGACATTTCAAGGTCTTTTAGTGGTTAGTGTATTTTTTTTGTGTGTGTGTGACTTTTTGTGCCTTCTGCAGCCAGTAGTGTGTCTAAATAACAGAATGCACACCACAAAACCAGTTGTGTGTAGGTGGGGATGAATGGGGTAGCACCAGCCCATGTAAAAGTTTTAGTTACATATTATTTTGCTGATAAATTACATTATTGTAGTTCAATAAATATATATGTAATTATAATCACAATGAACTGCAATATTAAACAGATATACACAGCAACAAATGAATAATTATGATACATTAACATCCAAAAACAACACTAATAAAAATAAGAATACAGTCATGTTACATGATCATTGTGAAAAATGTCTTTACACATGAGGATTTACTTTTGTAACTATAAATATACGGTAGTTGAATATGGAGCCTGTGCACAGTTAAGCTACTTAAGTATAATTCTTTTAGTTATAGTTTAAGTAAAACTATAAAACTATAAAATATTATAACCCCCCTCCCCCATATGCCACCTGATTTAAA
>VURO01049960.1:5206-16876 GCA_015108175.1 Pelvicachromis taeniatus | reverse complement strand
GCATCAGTGTAGGGCAGGTTTGGTCTGTCAGCCATGGAAGGCTGGCGGCTCTGTCCAATCACGTTGTCTATCTCTGCCTGGACTTTCTCTGTGAAACCGAATTAAAGGAGTTCAGATTTAACTTTGGGAGAGATGTTTATTTTCCCAAACTGAGTTATATTTTCTCTTTAAATTCACACATAATGTGGCCCAAGCAGTTGTTTCATTAATGACGTAATGTTCAAGTTTTGCACTTAAAATTGTAAGTTTTTAAATGTATAGTAACAATATCACAGTTTTCCAGAAAAGTTATATTATGGACTTTTTAGTTTTTAGTTTTAAACACTTGCAGATAAAAACCATTCCAGTAGTTGTATATGTGGTCCGTTTTTGCTATTGTTAGCACTTATAGTGAATCGTCTCTTATGTTCTGACTATTTTAAAGCTCCATATGAAGCCCAGCACGTTACCTACCCTGCACATCAGGATGTCTGATCAGGAAAACCAGAGCCCACAGCAAAGTGGTGGCAGTTGTTTCTGTTCCAGCCAGGAAAAGATCAGCGGAGCACAACACCAGGTTGGTCTCAGTGAAGCCCAGGTCAGATTGTTTGAGCTGTTCAGACAAATGAAAAAGTCACATTAGCCACGACACAAATGGCTAATTGGTAGAGTTCAGTTTGTGAAACGCAGTGTCCACATACATTCTCCATTTTGATAAGGAAAGTATCGATGTAGTCTCGGGGATTGTTGTGGTCCAGGTCCTTCTTGTGGCTCTTTATCTCCTGAGCGATGAACTCTTTGATTTTGTGAAAATCATTGAATAGTTTGTTATGAAGCCCTGGCAAATGCTTCATCACTCCGGGGAATGATTCATAGAGCTGGTTGGAATAAAAGATTTGATGAGAGGAAGCATTATTCAAAATATGATATAGAGAAGAAATCCAACACCCATGCCACAGTGCTGTCTCTACGGAAGAGGATTAGGGTCACTGGAAAAAGAAAAGATGTGCCCACTTTTTTTTTTTCTCCAGTGGCCCTAATCCTCTTCCGTATGTCTCTCATTATTCTTCTGAAAGAAGTGAATTATTTTGACATACCTGAGCCCATATGGAGCCCTCCAGGTGAAGCATCTCAGACAGATACTTCAGCATGAGCTGGAAGTTGTGGTTGCTGTAGTCAAACCTTTTCCCCATCACCAGCTGGCAAACTATATTAGACACGGCATTGTTGAAGAGACCTGCTGGCCTAAAAAGTTTACCTGAAGAAGAAGAAGAGACCATTGTTACAGATAACTTTTGGCTCCCCTGTGCAGGATAGTGTGTTTATGTTGCACTTCATGTAAAGGACCTTTCTCCTGCTCGATCTCCTCCTGCAGGTATCGGATCTCCTCACAGATGCACTGTTCCATGCGGTTTTTCCCCAGGCCGAAGTCTCGTAATGTAGACAAAGTAAAGCGTCTCTGTGCCTTCCACTTTCCACCGTTGCTCATGAACAAACCGTCTTAATACACACATGCAGATTTATAAGTTCGCCACATATGGAGAATAATTTCAGCACTGAATGGGACAGGAAATAGTGACTTCCTAACCTGAGTGTCCCGAGTAGAACCTCTCGGCCATGGGGCTGTACGGTCGATCCACAAAGTTGTCACCTTGCGTCACCAGAGCCTCTTTCACCATCTTGTATCCAGAGACGATTACCATCTTATTCCTGCCGAAGTAGAAACTGAACACGTTCCCGTAGACTTGAGCCAGCTGCAGGAAACGCAACAAACACAAAGGATATGTCACAACATGTGTAAACTAGAGAAATAAATTGGTGTGAACTGCTGTGATTAGAGGCCAGAAATCTACATGCATAATTTGACTATCAGTCAATATTTCATCTGTCCATTGATTTTCTTCCACTTATCCAATTATTCAGGGTTGCAGGAGCCTTTTGAGAGGCTGTCACAGGGCTAACACACACACAGGAAACATTCACAACTATGAGTAATTGAAATGACCATTTAACCTATTAGCCATCTTCTTCACTTAAATCAAAACTTTACACTCTTGAAATTTAAGTGGATCAAAATTTTCACAATTAAACTTCTGCAATCCCAAATGTATAAACTTAATCTTTATATAATTGTTTTTTAAATCATATTTTAGACTTATCTCTGCTTATTAACACTAAGTATCAAACTATTTTACAACAGTTAGTTGCTCTGATAATCTATTAGAGTTGGTTCTGAAGTATTCTTTCCTTTCTGTGTTTTAGTAAAACTCACTTTCAGTTTCAGTCCTCATGACTGATTAATGTAGACACACATGAGTATACATGCAAACAAAAAATCAGTACTTTAAATTGAACTCCTTACTTAGAGGCCCCCCTAATATTTTACAAGCATGAACCAGTACCTCCTTGAAAAGAATATGTGGGTGCTTCTTGCCCACAATCTGGAAATTCCCAATAAAAGGTAAAGCGAATGGTCCCGGTGGAAAATTTCTTGGATTCTTGTTTTTGAGGTAGTAAATGATGAGAAGGAACAGAAACCCGGAGAGTAAAACTCCCTCGTTGCTCAGCAAAAAGTTGGAAAACCACATTGTTAAATTCAGCAGCAGCTGATTGTCCCAAATCTGGAGATGTAATTCTTCCTCGCAGAAACTAGTGCTTTATAAACCTGATGCTTGATAAAATATTCTTCTGATGCAAAAGCTCAGGACACACAGTACTACTACTTCTCTGTTCAAAGGTGCTTGTGATACGGTGCTTACATAACAAGCTGGGCTACAAAGCACAATCCACTTGCTCAGTTCAGCATGATGAATTTATTGAAGGCCTTTGAACTTACTCCAAGTGTAAATATTGTCCAGTGGTGACAAAAGTCATCCAGGAAATTCCTCCTGCAGTTTCATATTCCTCATGAGCTTTAGCCACATGAACGATGACCTTAGAGCAATCATGGTTTTATGGTGCTTTTTGCCACATAGCTAAGATTGTCATTATCAATGTGGTCGGATGATTTTCGTGCACAAACAATAAATAAGGAGTGCCCTTTGTCCTGATCCTGCATAAAACCTATCTGGGATCAGATTACTCTGCTCTTATCGAGTTAGTGATAAAGTGGTGGAAAAAGGACACACGTGTTCCCTCATGTTTGCACGCATGACGGGTTAAACATTTGTGAATGAAGGATTTTTACTAATTTTTTATCCTGCGATGTGCTCTGAGGTAAAAGTTAAACACTTCTACACCTGCCAAGAGATTTAGTGGTTGGTTTGTGTGTCTGTACCTCTGATCGTGACAGGACCTTGGAGGGGGGGCTGTAGGCTGCCCTCACTCACAACACTCGCGTATTTTGCACTGCTTTTTGCCATTGTTTGAAAAAATTCAAAAAAATTCTTTTTCTCTTCTTTTGGTCACTCCTGTTTTTAGTTTAAGTGTTCATTAAAATGACTGATTTCTTTCAAATACTGCAGTTATCCAGTGTTGTGCTCGTGAATCTGCTTGTTGATATTTGCCTCACCAGAACATTGTTGACACTGAGTAGATGTCAGGTCATCGAGACTGATGGAACTGGATTTGTTTGCAGCCCCACAAACACTGTTACACAAGCACCTTTGAACAGACAATATTATATATGAACTTTGTCACGACTGCGCAAATCTGAACTCCTACATAACAAAATGGTCACTGAAGCATGAACAGGCTTATAAAACCTCTGAAACCCGCAAACAGACAACAGAGACTGTACAGATCTAATGAAATGGTTGTTTTCAGTGGTTGTAGTACTAGTATTGAACTCTAGGGTTCAGTACTGTACTACTATTACATGTTACATCATAGAAGACTACCGTACCTTTAGCTCACCTCTATATTGCTAAACGCAATGGAAATATTGGGTGTAAAGAGAAATGACCCCATTTTACAAAACCCATAAAGTCTGTGAAATCTCTACGTACTTTGGCCAGACCTGGCTAATAAACAGGTAGTGTACGGCTTTACATAGTTCCTAACCCATAATGTCTTTATGGTTTTTTTTATTTTAAAGAAATTGAAATAAATGAACTTTGTTCAGCGCCCCCCGCGACCCTTAAAAGGATAAGCAGAAGCGGATGGATGGATGGATGAATGGATGAATGGATTGTATCCCATTTTGTACCTTTTATGTTTTGCATTTTGTTTCACTCAGTAATTCATTTAACTTTTAGGTTTTTTTCATCTGGTGAGCTGTTGGACTAAAAACTACTTAGTTTATAAAAAGGAAAGGTGAATTTCCATCCATCTATCGAACCATTTTCTTCCACTTATCCACTTTAGAGTTGCCTCCCTCAGCTACCACCTTCAGCAGCCCATTCGTTCCTTTCACTGGTTTTGCCCAATCAAATCTTTTAACACGACTGGCCCCGCCCCTACCTTTCCTGCTCATGCGCCTTACTGGTGTGGAAGAAGTGGTTGATAAAGATGTACAAACAAAAGCAAGTGCAGGAGGAGGGGCAGCAGTCTCAACAGCTGGGTGAGAAATAGACAGAGAAAGGTGTAATTAATGTGGTAAGGAACCACATGAAGGCACAGCATTAGAAAGGGAGAAATAGATTCAAGCAAAATGAATGGCGACTGTGGTCACGAGCCACTCCTGACAGCTTAAGTGTAGCTTTTAATTCTCACATGCTGCACTGCAGTGATATTAAGATGATCTCAGTCCAGACCTCGTCACAAGGGTCATAAAGACTGACAAACATTCACACCTTTGGACAATTTAGAATCATGAATGAACCTAAACCCGCTAACTCATGTGTTTGGGAGGAAGCCAGAGACCCGAGTAGGACTCACACAGACACAGGGAGGACATGCAGGACTTTCTTGCTGCTAGGCAACAGTGTTTGAATTTAATTTCACACATTCAGACTTTAATTACACACATTCAGAATTTAGTTTTTCTACTTTGCTTAAAAAGGACATATTTGACAACTACATAGGACCATCCTCCGAGTTGATAACTTCTGATTTTGGCAGTGCCACAGATATGCGATGCATATGGGTCATTCCATCTTAATACAGGCAACTTTTAGAACAATTTGTTATTGCCTGCTTTAATTCAGACAGTTAAACTTATTTTAACATGTGAAACATCTACTAATCATGTTTGTAACACGTGCCATAGATTTGGCAAAATCAATATTTTAATATACCATTAATCACTGACAAATCAACCAGGGTGTTAACATTTAAAAGACATTCTTACAGGCAGCAGAGAGTTGTAGGAGTTCAAGTTCCAGCCTCGTGTTTCACACAAAGCTTTCAGTGTTATGTAACCTGACATGGGGGCTTGTTTTCCCAGAACTGCAGGTCCCAGCAAAATAACATCCGACGTCCCAGAGTCCTGTGTGGAGAATCAGTGTGGCTGTTCACAAGGATCATCGACACTTTCATCATGGTTTTCCAGGCTCTTTTTGACTGTTTGAATTTCACCAGTTGGCTGTTGCTTGCTTTTGTGTTGCTGATTTTGTTTGATCTGATAAGAAACCGCAGACCTCGTAACTTTCCGCCAGGACCCCAGGCTTTGCCTCTTCTAGGAAATGTTTTCACCGGAGTCGACTTCAAATCAATGATGAAGGTGAGCTTAACAGTAACTCAACAGTAATGCATGCAACAGTGTGTACATGTGCTCGACTTGCACACAACGTGGTCCACGTGAAGTGCAAAAGAAATCACAACTGCACAATAACAAGAATGCAACTTAAAAGGCTTTCAGTCACTGCCACACTTTCATACAGTGGCAGCAGTTTCAGTGGGGGATTTGGGAACTCCAGTCTTTTTCATAAAATCTTTGTCATTGTGTTTACCTTTACTTTGAAAAAATAAAAAAAAATAAGGTTTGTGAAACATTTCTCCTAATTTTGTCGCGCATGAAGCTGGCTGAGAAGTACGGCCCTGTGTTCAGTGTGAAGAGAGGCAGTGAGAGGATGGTGTACATTGCGGGATACAAGATGGTCAAAGAGGCTCTCGTTAATCAGCTGGACAGCTTTGTTGATCGACCAGTTCTCCCTCTCTTCGATATTGTCTATAAGGGTCTTGGTGAGTGGACACATCAGAGTGTGTATGCTCTAGAAACGTCCAAACCTTTACCCCCTCCCACCAGCACCACCGAGTGTCGTCAATCTGCCAGTGAAATAAAAGGGCCCATGATGTAACCGAGTACATTTACTCAAGTGCTGTAATGAAATACCATTCAAAATACTTTACTGAAGTATCTGTGTTTTACAACTCATACTTTGTACTCCACTACATGAAGCTTTAGTTACTGCACATATTTTTATTATAAAAGTATTATACAATTGTATCTTATCATCTTCCCATCATAAAATAAACAATAAGTAGACACAGCTGTTGCATGAAAGTAATTCATTTAATAATTAAGTGATTCATTTAGCTACAAAGTTTACTCCCCTGCTTTCGTGCCAGCATTTTACTACATACATAGGAGAGAGACATGAATGTATATGAGCAGAGACTAATTGTGAATTATTCTATATAATATTCTCAAAGGTATATCTCTGAGCAATGGTTACCTGTGGAAGAAGCAGAGGAAGTTTGCCAACACTCACCTGCGTTACTTTGGAGAGGGCCAGAAGGCACTGGAGAAGTACATTGAAGTGGAGTGCAGCTTCCTTTGTGACGCTCTCAAAGAGGAACAAGGCAAGTAGGCTGCAGGAATTCACTCAGTTGGGCTGTTTGTTGTGCACTGAGATCATTTTTGTAGCAGGATTTCTCTTGACTTGACTTTAATTTGGCAACTTCCCAGGAAGACCATTCAACCCACACTACACCATAACAAATGCGGTGAGCAATGTGATCTGCTGTGTGGTCTTTGGACATCGCTTTGAATACACTGATCCCAATTATCGCAACATTCTGGAGCTGGACAATGAGGCTATTGTGCTTTCTGGTTCAGCCCAGGCACAGGTATTCCTTATGTAAACTATTATGTTGTAATAACAAAATAAATTGTGTTGGTCTGTTATTGATCTGAGAGATTGTCGTCATCATCAACAGCTCCTTGACACCTTTCCTAACTTGATGAAGTACCTGCCAGGACCTCATCAGACTGTCCAAAACAACTACAAGGAGCTCTTGGCGTTTGTAAGGAAGGAAATTGAAAAGCACCAAGAGGACTGGAACCCCGAAGACCCTCGTGATTTTATTGATACATATCTGTTAGAGATGGAGAAGGTAACACAAAAACATTTCTAACAAACAATTGATTACATTTGCATCTTTGAACAACGTGAACAAAGCCAGCTCTTTCTGCTCAAAATGGATAGTTTAAAATTTCAGTTATTTATGTCACCATCACAACAGTGTGATTGGTCAGTTGCAATGTTGATGCACGAACGGCAACAAAATGGGTATATCGGACACACCAAACTGTAATACAACCAAAACCTGGAACGAAGACTCAAAAAACCTAAAGATCATACATGAAGAAAAGAACCAAACACAGAACGCTAAATAAACAGGAATTTAAAAGTAACCCACAATTCAAAACTCTGGGTCCAATACCCAGGACCACGACAGACTATATCATAACTTTTCATTAAATCTGCTAATTTAGTCAATGCAGGTATGAGCAAAAAAAAGGTCCTTACCCTTTTCACTGCATTACTTGCTGCTGCTGCTGCTGCTGATGATGAAAGCTTTATTTGTCACTACAGTTTCCTGCAGCGAAATTGGACCCATCCGGACCACACATACATTACACATCATCACATTGGGGAGACGGGTCAGAACAGGTAGTTCAGTAGAAAAAGTGAGGTACACAATATGAAAGGATCAGGAGGAGAGAAAAAAAGACTGTAGTCAGACTGGGCAGATGCAAAGTTTGAGTACAGTAAAAAAACACCTCAGCAACATAAAGCTCATGAATTCCACATCCACACCATCAAAAGACACGACAAGCAAGTGGGGTGTGGGTAAGGGTGATGAAATTTGTTTAAAGTTCTTCACCAGAAAACCACTTTTAATTCCCTCAAGACATAATTATGACTTAATTATGAGCGCGATTTGTTAGGAGAGCGTACGACATGCTGTTGCATAACAATATATTTAGTAGTGGTGTAAAATAGCCTAAATCAGCTCAGCACTTTGGATAATGTCGGTACTTTTCTGTTACATTAGAAAAAAACGGATCCCCAGGCTGGCTTCAACCTTGAAACGCTGTCGTTATCCTCCCTTGACCTGCTTGAGGCTGGAACAGAAACAACTGCCACCACCCTGCGCTGGGCCCTTGTATTCATGATGACCTACCCAGAGATACAGGGTCAGAGTCTAATCAATAACACTTAACACTGATGTATCTCAGTGAAGGATTGAGGCTGTTGAGGAGAGTTTAACTATAATGAGCGCTGAACTCTCCATGTTAGTCCTTACTGTGCTTATATTTTCAGAGAAAGTCCAGGCTGAGATAGACAGAGTGATCGGACAGTCTCGCCTGCCCACCTTGGCCGACAGACCCAACCTGCCCTACACTGACGCGGTTATCCACGAGATCCAAAGGGTTGGAAATATTGCTCCCCTGGGATTCCCGAGACGTGCCAATAAGGACACTACACTGGCAGGATACTTCATTCCTAAGGTAAGTGACTATTTACCCGACTCACCCAGAGATGGTTATTTGTAAATAGCTAATATCAATCAGATCTTATAACTTCTTTTCAGGGCACAGCTACGACTATGATTCTTGCATCTGTGCTGTTTGACAAGAATGAGTGGGAGTCTCCAGATGTCTTCAATCCAGAGCATTTCTTGGATTCAGAGGGCCAGTTTCGAAAAAGAGATGCATTCTTGCCATTTGCAGCAGGTCATTTTCAATCTACCTTTTTTGTTCATTACAAAAATGATCAAAATTGTCACTCAACCTCTGTTTGTCACTTCACAGGTAAACGTATGTGTCTTGGTGAGCCCCTGGCCAAAATGGAGCTCTTCGTTTTCTTTGCGTCTCTGCTCCAACGCTTCACCTTCAGTCCTGTTCCTGGAGAAATGCCCAGCATGGAGGGCGTGTTGGGCTTCACCCACACGCCTCAGGAGTTCATGACACAGGCCGTGCCTCGCTGATGTCATTCTAGCCAATCATAAAGATCAAGAAGCGGAACATTTTTATGAGCATACTAGAAACCCAAAGAGAAGCAACAACATTTATTATATAGATTCTAACCTGCCACTGAAAAAAAAAAAAAAAAGCAACTTTCTTAATGTAACGCTCTTTGAGTAGTCTTGAGAAATAGTTCTCCAGGCATCTTCAAAAGTCTCCTTTTTTTTTTAATTGTCTAAAAATTGTTGCAGTGTGCCTTTCACACACCTTATACAGTCTGTAGTCACTGATTTTCAGTCCAGTTCTTAAGGAATTAACCGTGAGAACGACTTCTTGACAGTCATTTTTCCACTATCTTGGAAAATATGCAACAATATAATAAAAACTTTTTATAACCAGCTTTGAGAATAAATATCATCATTATAGTTCAAACTGGAGTGACCACAGTGTAGTGATTAACAGAAAGCGATGGTGGTTGTGACAGGAAGGACACTTTGCTTAAGAATTTATTTATTTTTAATCTGCCAAGTCAAACACACAAAGCTACACTTTGATGCCAGGCTCATGGTCTGCTCATGATCGTTCTTTAAATATTAAAGCACACATAACTAAAGCACATATTTGGTTCCATGAGATGTTTCTCATTTTGAACTGTGTGTAATTATGAACACAGGATCCCATTCGATAATAGAAATAAGACGGGGCAAAATTCAAATGTGAACAATTCCCACCTCGTAAATTAGACCAAAAAAGTGGAAATCTTTGAAAAAATGAACTGATCTTCATATAATCAGGCATGCTGCTGATCGTTTTTCATCCGGTTATATAGAAGACCCTGGTTGCTTCTTCTCTATTCCATCTTGTGTTTTCAAATTTATTAATCAACACATTAAGAAATAAAACAATTGCATACAACATGCTAATAAATATCATTTTATTGCTGGCTTACATGGATTTAGTTGTTGTTTAAAAGCCTCCAGTTCATCAACTCTGCCGGGAAGAATATGTGTCCTCTGCATCAAAGCAAACATTTTAACCTGTAGAGAAAATGGCTATTGTGCAATACAAAGTCATTGTATCAAATTTCCCAATAAACAAGTTGTCAAATTTAGATGAAAATATGCACTGTAGGAGCCATGGGTGGTGCCAGGTAATTAATATAAGCACCTATTCCTTAAGGTGATTTTATTGTGATGTGTTCTGTATCTGTGTTACAATGTTACTGTTTTGGTTGTGCTGCATGAAAGATGTTGAGTATGTACTGGGGTGTGTGTGTGTGTGTGGAGGGGGGGGGTGTAGTAACTGGAGCTGCAGAGTAAGTGTTTCAGGCAAACTGCCCCATTACTGGGGAAACACTAAATTGCCCATAGGTGTGAATGCGGGAGTGACTGTGAGTGCGAATGGTTGTCTGTGTGTGTTAGCCCTGCGACAGACTGGCGACCTGTCCAGGGTGTACCCCGCCCCCGCCTCTCGCCCCAAGACAGCTGGGATAGGCTCCAGCGCCGCCCGCGACACTGGAAAGGATAAGAGGAAGCGGATATAAGAATGTATGCACATTACTAAGTATGTATACCATATATATATGTGTGTGCGTGTATATACATATATGTAACCTACACAGAAGTCAGCAGTATGAATGTTGTACAAAAGAAATGGCATTTATGTACAATATTATGTGCATAAGTGTCAAGTTTTGGTAAGTGACAGTGAAGTGTCTATGAAGTGTTAGTGGGCAGTGTTCAGCAGTGGGGGGGTTTTGGGGGGGCTTTACGGGTTTATTTATTTTTTGTCCTAAACCTTTGATCAGATGTGAAACAGTCTGTTTCATTTTAAGCGTTGTTTTAAAGAAATTGCATATATATATATATATATATATATATATATATATATATATATTTTTTTTTTTTTTTTTTTGTGCCATTTTTCAAGTGGTCTTAAACCTTTGATGGGGACTGTATAAATCTTTACTGCCAATTCTACTTGGTATTCAGCACTGGAATAATCACTGCCAAGAATAGAAACAACACTTGATTTTGAGTGGTTCATTCATTAGTCTAATATATTTTTAATTAATGTGTTGGTTATTGTAGTACAGGTCTATCAATGTCAGAAAACTTGATTTCAGCCAATATTTAAATAAATTCAATAGGACACAAAATTCTAATGGAGTTTAGTGGGGTTATATTGATTTCTTCATTTATATTTAAAAAATAACATTTTGCCACTGAACCTGGACTTAGAGAAACCCTTTCACACTGGCATTAGGAGGCAGTGATGCAGCAAGCCTGTGTAGACCTTCCTTATAGATAAAAACAAGCGCAGTTTTATTCAAACATTAAACATTTTTATTAATTTAAAAACAAAGGATATTATCTGAAGTCCTTTGTGTTAATAAAAGCTCAAGTCACGTCATGTGGCACCTAACAGTGTTCAGTCAGCAGTTATTAACACATGGTCATCTTTGCGTTTGCGTGGCATGACATCAGCGAGGCACTGCCTGCATCCTGAACTCCTCAGGAGAATAGGTGAAGCCCATCACGCCCTCCAAGCTGGGCATTTCTCCAGGAACAGGACTGAAGGTGAAGCGTTGGAGCAGAGATGCAAAGAAAAGGAAG
>VURO01049958.1:2684-21623 GCA_015108175.1 Pelvicachromis taeniatus | reverse complement strand
CTGGTTGATGCATGGCTGGCTGGCTGGCTAGCGTACGTTGTCATCCCATGTGCAGTAAACTAAATAAGGACAGTCTATCCAGAACCAAGTGGCATATATGCAGGATTTCAAGATGCAGCTACTGATCATGTAGAGGTAGATGAAGTGTGGAGACATTTTAATGACATATAGTTTACATTCTTACTGTCTCGTTCTAATCTACTACGTAGCTAATACTTCCGACAACTTATATACGTCATCGTCCAGAATGCATTGTGTGCGCAAAAACATGGCAGCTCCCATGGAACCAAAACCGTTTTAAAAAACAAAGATTTAATTAATAACGAAAACATTGTAGTTAATTTGACGTATGTTTTTATGTAGTGGAGATCATTTGTAACATATTTAGAGTAACTTGTCATAATAGTCGGGGTTCCTTTTAAGCTACTTTGATGTATGACCTTACTAACCACTTCCCTGTTGAGTTTGTTGTCTTTGTTGCTGTTTCAAATTAATATTTAATACAACTTGATATTATTTAATATTAATTACGGACTTAAGCAGAGCCAAGGTAGACAAAATTGGAACATCCTTCAGATATATGTTGTTTCAGGGAAATGTATGCTTTTAGTTTAAAAATGAAATGATGTTAAATAATTAAGCTGATTAGCACTGAATCATCTTAGTATAGATTATCTAATTCCACTAGGACAATTTTCTATCAGTAGTCAGGTAATGTCGAGCGTTTCTGTCACTTTCTGCTAAAGCTTCGGCAGCCACATTTGTTTCACTTATCTTTTTATAAAACACCACGAGGCATTTCGGCAAGGAGGGCTATCGGTTTATTGAGTGAATCTCTGTTGTCAGTATTAATTTGTAAAGCCTTCGCACACATTTGCATCCACAATTTTTGTCTGGGCTGCATCACAATGTGTGGTATGTGTGCAGACAATCCAATAACATTGTCGAAGTGCAATTCTGAAAAACATTCAGTTTATAACGGTGGCTTTTTTGGGGGGCACTTATCCATTTAGCTTTTCCAGTATTAAAATATTAATGTGTAACTATTTGTCTGCATAATTTCCAGGAGCAAAGATAAAGAAACAGTAGTACAAAACTTGGCAAAACTTTAATTCACAATGCACTGAAATTATAGACAACTCTTTTCTGTATATGTACTAGATTTCTCATCTAACTCTCTGTGTAATAGTTAATATGGCTGTGTACCAGGGAATATCTGCACCCAGCATTGAAGTAGCTGAAGGATGTGTTATTTGAAGTGTAAGGTTGTTACAAATCTGCGTTGCTCTTTGTCTCAGCAGAAGCTGATTACAAATGTTCAGGCACTATGAAATGCCTGTATTTCACTTTTGTCTTGCCATTAGTATTGGTTTGATCCCATCATTCATACAGACATGTTATCGTTCATGTAACCATCTCAATACTCACTCAAACCTTCCCTAACATACACACATAAACTGACTGTTGAGAAGTAATCTTTGGTCATTGATATTTACATGATACCATGCATAGGATGATTAAGCTGTCTTATTTTGAACTGTTACATACAAATTAAATGCACAATGGTCGGCTGCAGTCTTTTGTCATAAGCACTTCTCACAAATTCTCTATAGAAATTCTTATTCAGCTATAAGCTATTTAATTTTAACCAAAATATGCTGATTTTGCCCATGACAAAATCAGCAAAATCTGCACTTCCCCCAGACAATCATTAATAAAGAATTGTGGTTGTGAAAGGGATCGCTGATAATTCACCATTATTGCCAGCAGCCCAAAGGAACCCTCTAAAAGTCTGAGTTAAACTCATTACAGGCTTGACTATGCAAGGTTATGGCTTCTCTGAGGAATATTGCCTTCAAAATAGCCCACTAATTTTTGTTCCATGGATTGCCATCATTTAGTCATTTTCTGATAGATAGATTGCATAACCTTGCGTCACCACCAGCCAGACTATAAGCAAATAAAAATTAAATTCAAAGAAGCAAAGGAAAATATAATTATCTGTAATAATATGGGACCAGTGGTTTTTAAAGACAGCAGTTCCTCTGCTTTTTGAAAGCACTGGAATCCAGACAATATTTCCTGAGCAGTGGGGTACATTATGGTAGGGATATCACCTTTTTTCTGAATAACACTGGATCAGATTAGATAGCCAAAAGCCCTGGATTATGTTGAGTGCAATATTTAAAATAAAACACACTTGCCTGCAAGCAACTAAAAGCAATTACAACAATTTCACCACTTTTAAATTTGCATGTTGCCTGTTGCTTGGAAGATAAATTGTGTGCATAAATGATTGAGCAGCTATATCTGGTGTGGTGGAGTCTATCCTGGGTGTACATCTGAGTTATCTAAATGGCTGCTTGGATTCCCTTAAGGGTTGCCACATTTTTCTTTTTAAAACAGATAATGAATAAGGCCATGATGATATCAGCCAAAAGGTGTTCAAATGTATATATACAGTCCCCCCCCAAAATGTAAAGATCACTTTTTAATCAGAGTAAGGTATCAAGTATGTTAAACTTCTGAGATATTGATCTGGTCAGTTAAATAGCAGAGGGGGTTGTTAATCAGTTTCGGCTGCACAACGGCCTGTTGCCTGTTGCCCACAACAGTGAGACAACTCCTAAAACAGGAATGATTTTACAGGATTTGACATTTTTACTTCTTTAATTATTTTGACTGTTTTTTCGCTAGTTTTGAATTGAGCTTGGGCCATCAGCAGGACCAGTATCTGCTGCTTTGTGTAAAAAGAAACAGTTCTGAGTTCTGATCCATACAAAATGACCAACAGCAGGCCACTGATGTGAATGTCTCTGACCAGGCACTCAGAAACAAACTGTGCGAGGATGGCCTGAGGGTCTGACATCCTCTAGTCGGCCCTGTGCTCACTGCCCGGTACTGTGGAGCCCAGTCGGTATTTGTTATAGAATACTAGAATGTAACAAACATGAAAGGGTTTGAGGAAACTTTAGAAAATATCATGTTGCCTGTATTATTATTCAGGATGACCAGTCAATGATGCAGAGACCTCTAAGTTCTAGGTGACAGCACCCAGACTGCTGTTACATATCGGGACAAGATCCTTGGACCCAGAGCCTACACTGTCACAGTGGATTCTGGGTTTATCCTGTTGCATGGTCTCAAATGGTGAGAGTATGCAGGCAGTTCCTGGAGAATAATTGGTACCACTGACTGGCTTGTCTTAAACCAATAGAACACCTCTGGGACATTATGTTTCTTCTCTGGGATATTATGTTTGAGTCCATCCAATGCTGCCAGGTTGCACCTCTGACTGTCCAGGTGCCCTAGTCCAGCTCTGGGAGGAGATCCCAGAGTACACTATCTGATGACATTGCAACATGTTCTCATTAGGAACATGTTGCAATGTCATCGGGCACATAAAAGCACAGGGGCTCCATACAAATTACTGAGAACCATTTTGAGTTGCTGCAGAATGGACTAGTCTGATGGATCATTTTTTCACTTTGATTTTCAGGGTATCTTTGAATTCAGCCCTCTGTAGGTTGATCATTTTCATTTCCATCAAACGATGTGGATTCTTTTTTCTTTCCTAATTCATTTCCCTTTTTTTTTCTCATTGAGATTCCACTGAGGTTTAGTACCACACATGCTTAATTTAAATCTAATGTGAGCTGCATGCATGGACATATACAGAAAAGACAGACAGGAAAATAATAGAGTTAAATTCAGGTGTTTCTGTGCATACAGTATATTGTAATGTGTTTTGTATTTGTTTTCCATGTGCAACAAGAGTATAATTCCTGCAACATCCAGGTCCAGTGGCAAAGCTGCCTTCGCATTCATGTCCAGAGTCCATTTTTTAGTCAAAGATTCTTTTAAAAAAAATGTCTCCAACAATCTTTCTTGTCTCTGGTTTTCTTCACTCTGCCATGTATATTTTACCGAGTGCCCAGAGAAGTGAGATTTGATCTGACTGCATTAACAGCTGTCACAAGGTAGAGATAAGAAATGACTATGATGTGGGATCATATATGCAAGTATACCAATCTGAGGTTTTAATAAAAGGGGAAAAAAGAAAGAAAAAAAGAGTATAGAACTCTTTAGCATGTCATGTGAAACTATGTGGGTGTTATTGTTGTAATTTATATTTCCTTGATGAAAGCTATTTCCAAGTGGAAACATATGCATTGAAAATTATGTTCTAACTATCATGGCATATCCTGAAAAGTGTAGATAAAGCCAAATGAGCATTCTTCACATTAATCTCTGTGATGCAGAACAAATGTACACTGCAGTCACACCCAACTCTACATCTGTGCTGTATGAAATGACTCAAAGGAACATATTCATCATCATCCACTTATTTTAATTTACATGAAACTCTTTATTTAAATAGGTGCATTGCGACTTTGTCCACTGACACGATGCTTTAAATTCTGCTCTTTTACTGAGGGACTCAGACACTGGGGATAGAGTGAATTTAAAATTAATTTAATCTTACATTTATTCCCCTCCTGTCTGTGATGTGACCTTGTACTGTCTGTTATCCATCACCCTACGGTGCAGACATGGTAGATGAGCTTTAGTTTTTGAATGAACGGTAGAGAGATGGGTTTTTATACCGGAATTAAAAATAAATATTCATGTAGAAAGCAGCTAATCTAACAGTCCTATAACTATATCTCTAACGTACTCTTGCAAGCATTTATCCTCTGATGGATTTCTACCAGTGAAACTTCAGAGTTTGGATGCAGAATGGAGTGGACTGTTTTGTTTATTACTTTACTGCACAGGGCCCTTGTAGACATCTGTGTTTTCTAACGGTTCCCACCAGGCGAGCTGTTTTTAGAAACACCAGTTTACTGAATAAAATCACATTTTCCTGTGGCAGTTGTTTCATTTTTAATATTTGTATACATCCATTTTTGATCTGACTAGATATGAAATATTTATTTTCACTCTGAGTTGTCATTTGTTTTACCCATACGAACCATTTTTTTCCCACTGGGAAAGAAGTGGTGCATATATCCAGGCACATAATCAGAACAGTCCAATTGATGGAACTGACTTGCAGACCTGTGGTTGATAAACACCTCCCCACCAGGTGACTGTGTCACGCTCAGATGTTTTCTTATTCAAACAACTGTACAAATGTCCAGCTTGAGTCTGGGAGCCCTCCAAAGGTCAGGGATCGGACATCGCCTGCATCATCAGATTTGGTGAAATGTCACAGTGGGAACAAAGGCAAATGAAAGAGCTGCTTTTCCCTTTGATGCTGCAACTGGAGTTGAGGGCCATGGCCAATGTTCATGATTGTGAGCACTCACAGAGACTTCGGACTGAAAAGAACATTTACCTTACGCTGCTGTTACAGTTCGGCACACCTTGGATGTTGTAATTTGTAAGAAAAATAAAAACTCACCGTGTGTTAAAAGCAAAAACATTCATGTACACAGCAGTTTTTCTTGAGCGCTTCTGTATTTGGACATGTGTATGTTTTTGATTTTGGTGCCATCATTTAAATGAGCTTTTAGCTGGAACACATCTTTGTTATAAATTAAATGAGCTGCCATTTGCCTGTAAAACTGTACTTTTCAATTATTTAAGTTCTTTTTCATTGAATTCTAAGAAAGCGAAATCCAGCAATCAGTTTTTAAAGTTTTCTTTTAACATAATCAAGAAGGTGATTCTGGAATTGGAATCACCAATCACTAAAATTATATATATGTTATTATGACTAAACTGACGTCTTAACCATCAGTTTAACTATCTGTTCGATCTGCCTATCAAGGGCACATACTGGTGTTCAACATAGAGGTTCATAACTGTTTATAAAATCACATCAAGTGGGTTTGAACATTTTTGCTGCGCACAATATGACTGCAGTAAGTGTCAAGTGAATCCTTTATCGGAGCTTGTTATTGTTGCTCTCCACAGTACTGCCGCTCTCAGTACCGTGGACAGCAACTACAGACTACAAATGCACAATATAGTTCATTGTATTACAAGTCCAGTGTTGCTGGGAGACAGCAGCATCCTCGCTTTCAGTAGCTCTGTATGAGACTGCTTCATTTAAGCAGGATGTCAGTGACTGTCTTGGTATCTTCATGAAAGATTTTTTGTTAAGATAAAAAAAAAAAGTCTGATTAGTTGTGAAAACCAGAACATTCCCCACAATCTAAGGTCTAATAGGTGCATTTTATCTCCTTCATAACATGAGGTCAACAGGGAAGATGTTAAAGTGGCAAGATGTTGTTCGTCTAAACATTAAATCAGACTACAGTCTACTTCTAGTCAGTAGCTGGTACCACATCTGCATGTAGATTTGGCAGATGGAGTAAGCGTCTAATGAGAGGTGAAAATAGGAACAGCTTGTTGTGCAGGACAGAGAACCAAAAAGGGGAGTTTATAAAGTGTGGACCCACTCCTGAAATTCAGAGACATTATCTTCAATTGAATATCTGGGAGCACGTTCAGCATGAATTTAGGCTGTGTTTTGGGAAAGGCCTCAGAGAGGACTGGCAGCAGCTCCTGAGCCATGCAGATAGCCAAAGAAGATATCCCCCAAAAGCAAGAGTGTGCATTATGAAAGTCTTGAAAAATGTAATATGAATGATAGACCCATAACTTTGATCAGGTGGTCAGCGATCTCTTTGTGAAAACATTTGTAGCTGTGCCAAAAGATGAAGAGAAATACCAGGTAGTGAGAAGAACCTGGAAGATGTGTAGCTGGACTCAGTCATAAACAGAGGCTCTGAAGGTGAAGCATGCTGGGACGTTATTAAAACTGGAGATAATGGACCAGTGGCTTGTGAGAGTTTAGGGCCGAGTTTATCTTGAAATAGAATATGGAAAGGGGTGAACAGAGAATTGAAAGGGGAGTGTATGATGTGTGCTCCTATTCTGGAAATTCTCAAAAATTATGTCTAGAAGTTTGAGTTTTTGGGAATTACCTGAGCAATACTGTATGTTTAAAAAGAATCCTTTGGATAAACTCCAGCAACTCATTCAAAGTACAGAATCTGAGTAAAATTGCTACTCCTAAAGAAATTAGCCTCAAGACTATATTCTCAAATTGTTCCCTGTTGTCATTTAGTCTGACTGGCAGTCCACCATTCAAATATTTTGTGTCTTAGAAAAAGAAGAAGAGGAGGGCCACTGCAAAATGACAGGTCATTTGCATGGCTACATCTACAAATGCCAAGAAGAAAAGAAACAAGTAAAGCATTGAATACATTTGTTTCAACAATCTAACTTCATAGCCACAGCAGCTTCTTTTGAACTGTAAGCGTATGCTTCTGATAATCTGTGGTCTTTCCTTCTGCTTACTACTTGACATCTAACAACTTGGATGGCAAGAAGACTGGGAACCTCCACTCAGTCCATGTCATTTCAGTGTTGCTGACAGTGGGCAGACCCTGAGGTCGGAGTAAATGATTATTTTGATGTGAGTGCATGATTAAAAATCTATCTCTGCCTCCTTATCTAACCCTCTCATGTGCATAAATCAAAGTCAGGCCCTAGCGGGGTATCTGTTGCTTCTCCGTCTGCCAAGTCATTAATCCAAGGATGTGACCCACGGGCAGGCTTCTCCCATTTGGTTCAGTCATTGTTACATGAAAAATAATCTTGGTTTCTCTCCCTCTGCTCCACTCTCTGCATCTTTCTTTTATTTGTTCTAATGGGCTCCTGCTCCTGATTTTCACCCCGGAGGATGAGTTTACGTGTTGTGCTGGGGATGTTCAGCGGGATTGTGTGTGTCGATGCCCTGTAAATTGCTACACAGTGCATTCAGGCTACATTGCTCGAAGGGCACGTTCACAGAATCTTCCACTCCCATGGTGTGGTTTGTAACATTTCTTCTTTGTCTCCACTCCAATTCACTTCTAATGACTATAAATGGACTGTATAAAAGACACAGAGTAGAAATAGAGACAACTCGGTCATGTCATGCCTAATCATGCCATATATACCCACACCCCTGTTGCCAATCTTGGATGTCTACTCCCTTTCTTTTCTCATCTTTCTTTTCTGTGACTATCTCCCAGATTTTTTTTTTCCTTTATCCGGAGACTCTCCCACATCCCTCTGTTATCATCGCCCGGAGAGAAGTTGTGAAATTCATGACATTCAGATCTAGTGGGACTGGCTGATGAAGGACGAGAATAGTCTCCCAAGATCCTTCTGGAATCAGTCTGTCTTTGGTGAGCAAGTTATTCAATGTCAGCCCCTCCGATAATCTCGCTCTTCTGATTTGTAGTAGAGAGAAAATCTCATTTGTTGCATTTGGTTACGGAAGAGTGGATGCCTCTATGTGCCTGTTTCTTCTCGGTAACCTTACAGCTGCGCTGACCGGTAATCTGTCCACAGCCTGAAACTGAATTTTGGACATTGTTATGAAGATTTAAGGAGATAAAATCTCAATGCTTTGTTCATCAGCTAGTGCGTGTCCTACTCTCGCTCCTTCTCGTTGCTGTGAAACTCATCGTAGGCGGGAGACGCTGTTGCTTGAAGGGAGCAGTCTATCTGCTTAAAATTCAAAGTTGTCTGTGTCAAACAGAGCTCTCAAACAGCCCCTGAGACACTCAGAAGCTTGAGAGGATGAAAAGTAGTTCCCCTGGCTAACAGCGAGGGGTAGTGTTGCTCCAATCCAACTTCATTAATCTTATGTCTTCCTTTTATTTTCACTTTCCTTTGTGTGGTTCCTGCATAAAATTCTCACTTCTCTGTTGATCATTCGGTTGCACACAGAGTACTGAATAATTTGTGCTATTTGTAAATTGGAAAATTGTAATTTTTGTTGCCACCAAAATGCAAATAAAGAAAGCTTTTGTTTAAAATTTTTGATTCCCTGCTGATGTGGTGTTTGTGATGCCGACCTTGTACGCTTGTAGTGACATGAAAAAGAAGGAAAAAAATGATTAACAATGCTTTTCAAAACATAGCAAAAACAAATTTTAGTGCAGAAAGTTTGACAAGAAGGAAGAGCAAACATGAATGTAGGCATTTCAAGTCACAGAGGCAGAAAGTGTCCTTACGATTTTGTCAGGGGTGTAGTTGTGTGCACAGCTGGTAAATATTTAATGTGTCTGTGTCCTGCTTTGCTGTTCCCACTGGGGAGGAACTGTACTGTAACAATGCAACAGCCCCTTAAACCTTTAAGTCTATTTAAGAGGAACTTTTGCTGCTCTTGAAATATTTTCACCCGTAGAATTTGGATGTCTAAAGAGCTTCAGAGCAAAATGTGCTTGTCCTCACTAAATCAGCGGCTCTATAATTATGGAATTTTAAAAAGCATGATCTTTTTATTTGGGATGATTTTAAAATAAATATTTTTTGTTATAACATAAAAATGTCTTTAACCAAACAGTTTAGATCAAAACTGCAGTTTTTTTATACAAAGGATGTATAGCAGTGGTTCTGGAAAGTGAAGCTGCAGTCCAGCAGGGAGAACCTCCTTTGTTTGTAAAAACAAAAACTGTTGATGAACACAAAGTGATATTCCTTTAATAGGTTAGGATGATAAAGCAGAGCTTGGTTTAGGTGGAGCCCACCTTATGACTGACAGGCTGCTATCATGCAGTATTCTTGCATGGTAGCAGTGTTTATTTAGTCAGATCCACGGCCGTTTTCAAAACAATAACATGGCGGCACTGAAAATGCTCAGCTTGGCTCTTCACAACACTACTATCTGTCTTTTCTTTCTGATTTGGTGATCCTCACATTTTACTGTCTCCAGTGTCCAACCTTTTTGTTATTTAGAAGAATTTTACAGCCTGTACGAACTATTCCCATTAAGCCCAGCTGTACTTTAACACCTGTGTGAAAGTGATTTCTGTATTATTTATGTACAGTACCACTGTAAGTCTTATCAAAGTTCAAAGAAAGACAAACCCTGAACAGTTGCCAACAGCATTCTAGGTCCTGCAGTTCACCATTACCTTTACGCACCACTGGAACAAAGCATAGTTTCAGAGCACCACTAACGTAGCAGTAAACTTCGAGTCTTGGTAAACTACTGTAGGTCAGGTAGTGATTTACAATAGGGCTGGGCAAAACGATTATTTTCCGAATTGATGAATCAAGTGATTAATTTTTCGCTGCATCGATTAATCTAATGATATATGTTACTGCTAAGCAGCTTAAATTAGTTTTGCATTTATGGAGGTTGGGTGTTTATCGCTGTCTATGAGTGAGTGTGTGTCTATGTGGGGGGTGTCTGGATGAATTAAAGGGTAAAAACCAGCGCTAGTAAAAAAGTTGAAAACTTACGGTTGTTTTATGATCGGCCATTTCCACCTTACAAAGCCGGCAAACGACTGAATCACTTCCTTTTCAGTTAAAATATCCCCATACTGTAGAACTGCGTGTTCGGGGGGTGTTGTTTAAGTCGACATGTTACCGCTACTCGCTGCCGCCATGTGTTTTTTTGAAAGTGACGACGCATTGACGCAAATTTTTTACGTCGACGTATTTTACGCGTCGACGTAATCGATTACGTCGACGCGTTGTCCCAGCCATAATTTACAACACTTACCTGCAGCAAGAACAGCAGTGCTAACTGCACTGTAAGCTGCAAAGCTACTAAGTTCCTGCACTGTGTGGATAACAAGCCTCTTTAGTGTCCTTACTCTGTCTCCTACTCTGAAGGTGACTTATATTTTTCTACTGCTGGATGGGGTGGATTGAACCCCATCTCACAGAGGGCACCTTCTCATTACTCTCTGCCTCCTTCTGTTGCCAGTTAAGTCCTCAAAGTCAAGGCAGGCTCGTTGTTTAGCTAGCCTGCCATGTCTCCTGAATGAAGCGACAGACAGGGACTAATTACCTGGCTGCCCTTTCCCTTTCACCTGTCTCATACAAATCAGTCTGAGTGAATAGTTTTCTTTCTTTCTTTTTTTCTTCTTTTTTTTGGTAATACATCATCGGGAAGGCATCTTTTGAGAAACACAAGGGAAAAGCAACGGTGAAAAGAGCTTTTGAAACTACATTACTGCACACCAAAATTATGCTTGTTAGCACAAGTCTGACTTTGGAGAATTATTCTGTAAGCGACATGTCATTATCAGCAGACGAACTGGGTCAAGCTGACTTGACTAGAGGAGCAGCCTCTAGAAATTCACTTGAAGCTAATTTTTGATTATAGATTATTTAATAAATAGTAATAGTCAGAGTCGGTGTCAAACATATTTAACACTGACTCCGAGGTTATAACCCAGAATCAAAAACTCACCTCAGACCCCTGTTTCTGATTTATTTTATAGCCCATGTCTGTCAAGAGTCCAGTCAGACCTAATTAAAAAGGTCGTCAAGGCATCCCAGCATAAGCACTGATGAGGACTGAATGTACCTGACAGGGTATATGTGTTTATGTGTAGTGTCATCATAGCAGAAACCTCTAAGTCTGATGAACAGGGTATATGACAAGATGTAAGAGGAATCAAGATCAGAAAGGATGAAGGAAAGAGAGTCAAGAGGAAAGAAAATGAGAGGGAACAAGGAGGAAGAGATTTCAGAGAACATCCTTTTTTTGAGTAATTTTAAGCAGACTTGTTCCAGCAGATTGACGGAGATATCATTTTCCACACATCCTAATGTGTGTCACTTTGACATCAATCTCTTTTGGAAATATTCGACAGGATCAAGTAGAATTATATTGATTCTTGTGACAATGTCTGACTTTTTTTTGTCTTTTGGGAGCTATGTGATCACAGAAAAACATGTGAATGTCTTTTTAGAGCTGGAATTGCCAGGCCAAAAATGGATCAAGTAACATGAGAGACTTACATCTATCAGATCTCGTCCTCTTTTGAAGTCTAACTCAGGAGGGAGTAAGCTCAGATGTGGACCTGGAAATCTGATAACTAAGATATTCTTGAGCAAAATTAGTTTTTTATTTACACAGCTTTTACTTAGATTTTTTTTTTAAACCTTTTAGTTGCAAGAACTCAAGCAGTTTATTTGCTTTCAAGCAATCATTTTCATAGTGACAAATGATAATTTGTTAGACCTCAGTCAAATTAGTATGAGTCATGACAAATGAGTGATTGACGTAAGCTGGAATGGCACTGTGAAAAACATATATAATTCATGCTACTTCACATATTTCACTTCAAAGTGTTAGAAAAGATGTTAAATTCTGTAAATATATAATCGACCTGTTTCTATTAATATATCATTTGTAACTACCCTCGCTGTGACATAGCTTTACATAGTAAATCTCAGCCGTTTTCAAAATTCACATATTCTGGTGTGTCATACACACTGAGGCAGTCAGCTGAACACACCAGATGAGCAGCAGGGAAAAAGCAATTTCCAGAGAACTTTCCGAAGGGTGATACATAATCATGACTGGGGATAAACAAAGAGCACAGAGAGTCTAACAAAAGGAAAAGAAAACACAAGATCTACCAAGTGGCAAGAGAATGATCAATGAGCTGGGAACAGGTGTAGCAGAAAGTTGGAGGAAAGCCTAAAAAAACACTAAAAGTAAACCTCAACGGAATGAGCATAACCAAAGAATACAAAATAAGAGATAAAGTGACAAAACAAAACTCCAGTTTCCACTATTTTCTGCCATGAAATAGCGAATCAAAAATGAGCTAGAACAGTTTATTGGGGTTTAGTATCTTGGCCAAGAATACTTCAAAATGGAGGAGTACAAATTAAACCAGCGACTCTCTAACTTGGTGGGTGAACATAATAGTTTTTTTAATTAATACAAAATAATAAATAATTGAAGTCCTTTAGGATTAACAATAATGTGCATTCGCATGTGTCCATAGCTGCTTCCTCCGTTCTTGAGCAAATAATGCTTTTCATTTGGTTGCAGAATTTACAACCTTGAGGAAGATGCCTTTGTGGGACACTGGGTAATGTAGGAATTTTTTTTTTTTTTTGCTTTCTTGCTGCCAGAAGAGGGAATGAAAACGGTGTGTTTGAATCCAAGAAATCATTGTGGTTGTTTCCAGGACAACAGAACAAGACAGCTGGACGCACCTTTCTCTTAATCTGGCAGAGATAGGAGCTACTTAGTCAGAGAGCACAGAGGAGACACAAAGAGGGAGGGCTGGGTTGTGTACACACACATAAAATACCAAAAACACACACACTCGATGAGGGCTGAGACAAGGAGGGTGGAGAGAAGAGAAAGAGTTTGAGGTGTAGAAAGGAAGGAAAGGCACACAGAGAAGCTAAGAGAAAAAGGAAGAGGTATGACAGTCCTTGTGTTGAAGTCTGCTCTGATATCCTGCACACCACTGGGAAGCCTCATCAACCATTCAGCAGGATGTCTCAGAGGAAAAGGAGTTTCACATTTGGAGCTTATGGAGGGTAAGATAATAGAGGACTAATCTGTCTGGACATCAATGGATTTTGCAGTTTGCCAGTTGACACTGCTGTGACAGCAGTGTGCATGTACCTGTTGCATTGTATCGCCAGCCCCAGGAGTAGTGAGAAGGAAGGTGTGACTGCTCTGGGACTAGTACTGCATCTGCTCAGCAGCTGCTGAATTAGCTAACAAGGTCATTGACTGCCAGTACTGTGCACTCTTAATTTACACCTTTAACCATTAGTTGGGGAAGCTACAAAAGTGCTACAAGGGGAGATTGCATATGATTGTCTCATGTGAATGATGGGACATTGTCTCAGTCATGGCGATTTGTTCATGTATGTCTTTTTAAAGACCTCACTACTTGTAAGGTATTTAAAAGTGAGTGTAGACTAGTCAACACAACATTCTAAATGTATACAGCTGATAGCTTTAAAAACAGCTTCTAAATGCATACAAATATGTGATCAGTGAGGTTATACAAAGCGCACACAATTTTTATTCTAGCAAAATAAAGCACTGATTGCCTGTCATCAACCAAAATGGTGCGTAATTAAATATTTGTGATGCTTACTTGATACTGAATTAGGAAGTCAGTGATTGGTGGCAGTGAATAACTAAGTACCTCATCAGTATGAGTAAAACAGTGTGAAGAGGTAATTATCTCGACTTTGTATAGTTCCACACTTTTATTAATGCGACAGATGATTTTGAAGCAGTCAGAGTATGGATATTTGAGATGTGAGTGTGCTTTGGTTTATGAACAATGAATAGTGCATTGCAATTCATGAGGCAGAGAAATTATTTTAATGTTGTGTTTTGCAGCCTGTGAGTTCTGCCAAGTCGGCCTAGAAAACACTCATGAGGCCCATATCTGACATTTCTGCTGTAGAAGTCAGTTTGAAAGGTAGCCTGAGACACAGGCAGCCAATAGCAGGCAAGGAAGCATTTTTAGGACACAGAAACAACGTTTCTGAAACGGCAACAGGCTTTTTGTAATGAGATGAGCAGTGAGATTCAAGGAATGGTACAAAATAGATATGGAGTGGTGTGATGAAAGTGCGCTCACTGTCATCTGAACTACACTCATCAGATTTCTGTTTTGAATTTTTTTTTCATTAAGCCTTGCACAAATTTGTGTTTTATTTCACTTACTTTGTTTCATATTATTAAATAAGTTGAACATGCAGCAATGTTTACTTAAAGTTTCTTTTCTGTCAGACATAAAGTGCAGGAGTCAGATTACAATACATAAAACAAAAAAAATCTCCAAGAAGGGACAACTGCAAAACATGAACACAGAGATTACAGCATGAGTTAAATAATAAGATGTTATATGAGCTGAATATGTGTCCGTATGCCATTCCATGATGAGGCGACTGTCATCCATCCACAATTCTCAAGAATCACCACTCGTCCTACAGTGTTGGTCAGACTTTAATCAGGCGTAAACACAATGATTACCTTATGATTCACCCACATTGTGCTCAAGGTGAAGGTCAAAGTCATATTTGCTTGCATGTTTCCATTTTCACAGCATAACTTTTATGCACACTACTTGGAATTTCACCAGATTCTCAATCCTGAAGAACTGGACAATATTCACTTGAAACCATCTTGTAAAGTTATTAACATAAGATCAGACTTGATATATTCGTAATGGACAAAATGATAAAAGAATAAACTTGCCACACATGTTGCTGTTAGACCGTAGTCACACAGGCCTAGAAAGTGGCCAATGACCCAGTGGGAACCACCAGCTGTGAGGGGAAAAATGTGCATTCCCTGACTCGTAGGAACGTGGTTGCAGGAAGTTTTTTGTTGTTAATGATGAAATTGGTCACAAAATGTGCACGGTGTTACTCTGAGAAACTTCTTGCAATTGCTTTGATTACTAACAGACTTGTGCGTTTGTATGAAAGATAACATCTTGTCTTGAAACCACTGCATGTTTACTGTGTTATACTGCGAAGAGTGTGACACAAACCAGAAATGGAGAGCATGTCCATCTCCTTAGGAAATGCACATTTTTTCCCTATCAAAAGGAGGCTGCCATAGATTCTGATATGTCATATTAGATAGGAAAGATGGACAGAAAATTAGATACTGTTATTATTTTACAGGGAGTGGTCCTGTTGGTTGACACTATCACCGTTATGCTACATAATATGATTTTGAGGCATACTGATGCATTTGTTGTTTTAATGGCTGTAGTCATAATACTCCTCAACTCAAACACTTTTATTTGCCGGACAAATTAATCTGATTTGGTGGTGAATAGAATTAATTTATATGGGATATGACTCTTTGACTTCTAAGTGGATTTATAATTTTCATTAGTGTGTGCAATACAACCAATCAACAACTTGAAAAGCTTATGGCTTCCTTTCTGTACTTCACATATTACAGTAATTTGTTGAATTATAAGCTGGCTAAGCTACTAAGTCATTGACATTTTGGTTTTTTTGTAAGCTGGTATTGTAACAAGTGCAAATGAAATTACTACTATAACCTGAAAACTAAATGCTATATTCAGCTGTTTTAAATCTTGCTTAAATAAATGTTACGTTTGCGTTTGCTTCAGTCTGTTACAATAATTCGGTTAGAGCAAGCAAGTGCCTGCAGTTATTTGTCCCACTATAACGTTTGCTCACATTAGGTTGTAGACGTTTGATTTTAAATTTACGGTATTTGCGGCGCTGTGCTCACACGTCTTAGGAAAGCTCTGTTTGGCTGGGTGTCACGAGAATGAACTGATTCATTTATTTATTATATGAATTGTGGAATAAAAGCAGCAGAATCAGTGGTTGACTCCTACAATGCACTGTAACACTCAGCTTGGCTGAGTTGTTACATAAAGGTGGCCCACTCCAGTTTTGTCCTCACGGGGTACTGCTGGATCAGTTAAGTATAGTATCTGGTGTCTGGTATTTGATTTTGTTTCTTGCACATTTACTTTGCCCCAAATCTTCCCAGCCATCTGTGATCCAGTCTCGTCATAGATGTGCTTTTGTCAAATCCAAAGTAGCCTGGGGATCCTTTAAAAGCATGCATCTGTGTTCGATGAATTAGTGTGTTTGTTTCAAGAAAAGAAATGAGCTTTTTCATTTTAATTTGGTTTGTTTTGCAATTGCTTAGAAAATCTGTCTCTGTTGTTAAAAGCCTTGTTGTTGAAAAGCGTATCTCTGGGGAAATAAATTCTTAATGAATAACATTGAAAGGATTCTTAAACAGAAATGGATGGAGCCCAGACCCAGACCATAACATTATCATTCTGCATTTGTTTCATGACTTGTCCTTGAAGAAGTTATTTTGTGGCAGATTAATTTCCGCATACAATTTAAGGGTAATTGCTGTTAGCGGATAGAAACATGGCTTTTTCTTTAAAGTGCTTGTAAACAGCTGCAAGGAAAAATGGATGAGGTGGAAAACAACTGAAAATTGCTTCCCATTTGAGCAATTTTACTATCTCCTGTGCCGGCTTCCTTGGTGATATTTTTTTTATTATTTCTGAACTAAGTAAATTTAAACCAAGCAATTATGTGAAGTAGGACAGATGATTAAAATAAATAGACTTGATTATGTTGAGCTATTTTTAACTTTACTGTAGGGAACTTTGAACTATATGACCAAGCTGATGAGTATATTTCCTAAATTTGAGCTTGTGATTGTAATTATAGCACCTAGAAAGAGTAAGCCAATGATGCTGGTATGTTTACAGGTTTTAGGTTACAGCTGGTTGGTTTCCTGCTGGTGAGTAAAGTCTGCTTTAAGCCTAGAGACAAATGGCAACGGTTCAGCCATGTGAAAGATGATTGGATTGTGCACATATCTGACTGCTCTGTTGCAATTTCCCTTGCAGGTATTATACGGTAGCTACCTGAAAATGGTGTTGAGGAGGAGGATAGTGTGACTGTACAACCAGCCCGCCTTTGATTCTGGAGTCTTTGCTATTTTCATCCCTCCAGTTTTAATGTTGTTTGTTTGTGTGGCTGTGCTTCATCTGATGGGAAGGTTACTGCTTTGTTTCGTAAAAACTCTGAAAAGTGATCATGTACAGTAACTCACAAACTGTTTCTAGATTCTGGTGGAAGTATTGCTAAATCAGCTTTTCTTAAATCATTGCTACACATTTTAACCCTCATAGAAAATCACAGAAAATATGAATATAAAATTTTAAAAAATTGAGAATATTATGATTGTGTGTGTGCTTTGTGTGAGATTGGTAAACACTGCAGAGCCAAATGATAGAGCCTGGACAGTCAAACTACTCCCACTCGCTCTTGTTAAGGTTATATGGTCAGAGAGGTCAGAGAGATGGACCTGGATGAGGTCACTGAGTTTAAAGCCTCACATAAAATAACCAAACAAAAACTTGTTTAGTCCATCTTTTTTAGGATGTTTTTTCTGAGTAAGATTGCTCAGAACTATAAAAGAAACACCCTTGATGAGAGCAGGTTGAATTAAGTTTCAGTACTTTTCTTATATGCTTTAACTGAGGAAACAACAGATTATCTTTTACAAGAGAAAAAGGAGATGATGCCGTCCCACAATTCGAAAGCACATGGCATCGCATCAGTCAAATAAAAAGTCAACATAAGTGTCAAGAATGCAAATCACCATGGAAATTAATGCTTTATTTGTTAATACTTTTTAATCTTTAAGTTGTTATTATGCTTTGAACTTTAAACATAATGAAAACCCTTGAGCAAACTCATTGCACTACTCTAGCCTTGCAGGATTGTTGGTTTAGGACTCTGTTTAGTCATTACACTGATGTGACAGATGCTGAAAGCCTGACTTTACTAAAGAAAAGAGTTAAAGTTGAATAACCTGTTCAGAGGAAAAAGTGAATAGTGGGTGAACACGAGACTTATCAGCTTTTCTTAACCCTAGAACACTATCGCTAAAATAATAACGCCATCACAAAGGCCGGGTGATTTTTACCCAATATAATATACCCAATTAAAAGTACTTGTCATCAAAATATATCACATATCAATACATCAATATGACAACACATCACAAATTAGAGTGGTTTTCTTTTATTTTCAACTGTGCCATGGCTAACAAAATGGGAAAAAAAGTGTCATGGGGGGGGACCCTAAAAAATGCTCCAAAATTCCGTCAAAGGCAATGCTGAAGCTTCCCAGGGTCCCACCACACTCGGACAAATGCAACATATTGAAAATGATGTAAATACATTTGCTCGGGTGAAAATCACGCGGCGATAGTGTTCTAAGGTTAATGTGCCATTATTTTATTTTTTTATCTTTGGGAGTGTAGCCTTTAAAAATCAACCTATGTAATGACGTGATGTTTTGAAATAGTTATGTGTGTTTGTACTGCTTACATGAAAAAACAGTGAAAACACAAAGGCTGAAGGTGGAAGGTCTAAAATATGCTTCAATAGTCATTTTAAAACCCCACTTCTGGAAAAGTTGGGATGCTGTATAAAATGTATATTAAAGAAAGAATGTAGTGACTTCTCATAGAAAATGATTAAACTGAG
The DNA here is from genome assembly GCA_015108175.1 of Pelvicachromis taeniatus. Lineage (NCBI taxonomy): Eukaryota > Metazoa > Chordata > Actinopteri > Cichliformes > Cichlidae > Pelvicachromis > Pelvicachromis taeniatus. Next base: position 2,796 of record VURO01049958.1, on the reverse strand, counting down.
AATATGTGCCATTACAAAATGTATTATTTTGAATTTGATAGCAGCAAAACATGTCAGAAAAGTTTAGGCAGGGTCATGTTTGCCACTCTTTTAACGACAGTCTGTGAGACTG
>VURO01049956.1:25801-37520 GCA_015108175.1 Pelvicachromis taeniatus | reverse complement strand
TTACCATATCATGAATTAAAAGTAATTTAATCGTGTTTTAATTAAACCTCATTTGGGTCTGTTACCAGCGTGTGTGGGTGTGTGTATGTGCATGTGTCTTTGTTTAGGTGGAAGATGTTTTTTTTTTTTTAAATGACTCTCTCTCTCTCTCTCTGTCTCTCTCTGTCTCTCTTCTTGTGTGTGTGTGTGTGTGTGTGTGTGTGTGTGTGTGTGTGTGTGTGTGTGTGTGTGTGTGTGTGTGTGTGTGTGTGTGTGTGTGTGTGTGTGTGTGTGTGTGTGTGTGTGTGTGTGTCTACGTGTGTGTTTCTTCAGAACAGAGCAAATATTAGAATGCAAATGGATTCACACCACATCCTCATAAACAACGGTGTTCATTTAACCCTCGACCCCTGCATTTAACTGCCCATCAAGTCATTTGTGTTGGGCAAGACACTCCGAAGCAGGCTGAAGGAGGCCAGCAGGGGTGTGCGCACACGTGTGCTGTATGTGTGCAAGAAAGCACACTGGTGTGCAGTTGTGTACATAGGTGCGCATTACGGTGTGTTTATTAACACAATATATATGTGTTTGTATGCATATATCAGTGTGTTTATGTATGTTTGTGTGTTTTTGTGTGTCAACACCTGCATCTTTGTGCATGCGCTCCCATTTTTTGAGCGGTGGGTATCAGAGTTTACCATTTGCAATGCTCAATTAATCTTGTCAGCCTGCATTTACAGGGGAATTGAACACCTTTTAAAATGGACCTGGCTTTGTCACTCTCTGCTTTTCCATCCATTACAGAGACACATACACAGTCCTTTGGCAGACCTTCTGCAGAATGCAGCTGATTAAAACATATTAAAGTCCCCTTTAAGACACAGACAAGACTAGAAAGGATAAACGTCACCCCAGTCTTAAGAATTTTACCCAGTTTAAGGTCCGTTGCAATCACAGTGACCAAAGTGAGCAAAATCCGTTTCTGTACTTGTTTTGTTTATTTTCCTCCCTTAAAAAAAAAAGTATTAAACCACCTTTCATTTCTTTCAGTTGTTGTCTCAGGAATTCAGCACAAAGGGACAGCTTTCAGGTACTGCTAAAGTTTTATGACTTCCTTACATCTTAGCCTGAGGCCTTTAACCCACAGGCATATAGCCATCATACTGCTTTTACTGCTGTAAAAGCAGGCAGTGAGTTATAGAAACTGGACAAAAATGAAAATGGGGATCAAAGAGAGAGAGAGTGAGGGAGGGAATAAATTAAGATGCACAGGTAGAGGGACACAGCATCAGTTCAATGCAGAGAGTAGAAAATGTAATGAAGATCACCGGAGAAATGGGTTGACTCAAAGGGAGAAAATGTGACATTTTAGAGAAGAGAACATGTCTCCCTACCAGCAGGCCCTGTCCCAAAGAGCTTTCTTGGACTTTAATCTTTCTACTGCCTCAGAAACATTTATTATACATCAAAAATAAATAAAAAAAAGAAGGAAAGGCTACAGCAAATTCTAAAAGAAAATATGGCATTCAATTTGTCTGACCAATAGAGACAGATGACAGAAAAATGCAGTTAGTCATGCTGTTAAAAAGGATATAAGGAGAGAGTCAGTCAAACAGAGGCAATGGGAGAGTGAGAGCAAACGGGCTCATTTTAAGAGGGCGCACTATGCACGGCCCCCTGTCTCTTAATCCTGGGCGTTTGTCGCGGCTAATTATGGTGGACAAGCCTCTTTATCGAACCTGCTCCTGCCATCAGCATTAGGATGCATGAGCTGCGCCTGTTGTTTTAAACGCTCTCATTAACCACACAAATCAGTGCTGTTGACAGAGTGCTTTTGAATTAAGCGTCTCGCCCCCACTGCCGCGCGCCAATGCTTGCAGGGCCCAGGACAAGGAGCAATTTATAACACCATTAGCCACACTCGCCGAGGTTACAGGCATCAAAATTGTTCCCGTCTAATTATTCTTAATGGATACAGGGAGGGAGCGACGCTCAGGACAGCTTTTTCATTAGCCCTCAATCAAGAGGGTCGGGGGAGAGAGGGGTGGGCCAAATGTACTGCTCAGGCAAACGGGAAATCAAAAATAATTGTGTTTGCTTTTTTCATAATACAACAAGAATGCATAGATGGAGGTGGGGGGGGGGGGGGGGGGGGGGGGGGGGGGGGGGGGGGGGGGGGGGGGGGGGATGAGTGAGGAGATGCCGAGAGAAAAAGGAAACATTGCTCTTGACATTAGAAGAATTCTTACTGTTGTCTAGTGAAGACACGCATACTGAGAAGTGACAGTTCATGCGTGACTGCCTTACGGACTAATGGCAAGAGTAAAAGTTGTACTGAGTAATAGATTTCTGAGACATGCTTACTGCTTAATGAAAGCAGAAGTGAAGTTCAAAAGGAAAACCTTTAATTGTTCCGGGATGGGGGGGTTACACGTGTACTCAAGTGTCATTGTTAATGATTATGGAATAGCTGTGGTAAAACTGTACTTTATTCATGAATCAACCCACTATGAAGAATAATGTATTAATAGACAGCTAATAATTTTAACTGATAATTACACTCACCCAAACAAGTTGTTTGTAACCAAATTGTGACTCCGTTTAACACTGTGGAAATTATTTACCTTCTATCATCATCTTCGTTTGCAGGTACTCTCTGTCTGATATTAAAGTCCCCTAAAGAGCGCTCGATCATGCAGTATCTGTCATCTCGCTGCGGTACCCAGAAGAGAAAAAGGAAAAAGCTAAATAGTGAGGGTTAACCATCTTTTTACAAGCCATTAAACAGAAGGACATTACAGCACGCCGTAGTCCCTTAACGAGGACTGACATATGCGAAAGAGGCAGTTAGCACCTAACATTAAGACGCAGCAGCCCACTGATGAGATGGGACATTGTCCATGGGGGAGGTATCAGCGTTAATTAGAGGATAATCGGCTGCGCTCTACATCTCCCCTCACAACGATAACCACCACCCTGTATCTCCACCTCTTTGAAGATATTATGGTAAAGGAAAGGTGGGTGGCATAGCTCATTTGTAGAGAGTGTAGCTTACTGCTGTTATTCTAGTGCAGTCTGGAGTCCTACAGACTCTTTTTTTCCTGCAAGACAGAAAAAAACACAGTTGGCAATACCCACCCGGTGGATGCATCATGCCAAGTTGTGGCATAGGAACAACAGTTAATCAGTTTCCCTTTTGTCTGCCATTTTGTAGTTTCTTACTACTTTGCTGTGTGTTTATATATATCACACACAGTATAAATATACCTCTTGGTATAAAGATGATTTTTTTCCCCCCAAACTAAATTGAAACGGTGATACGGTGAGAAAAATAAAAAAGCATAATGCAAATACCTGAATTCCTGGCTTTGATACAATAATTTTACTCAGAGATTGGTGAATTGGTAGCGAACATATAAAGCAAGCTGAATGATCTATTTTTTACAATGACAAACAGAGGGGGCAGTTCTAGACATGTCATACATGATGTAAGCAAAGCACATGGCAAAGTTTCCCAGGCCATCTCCTTTGGCCCGCAGGGCATCCAGGGGCACTGAGAGACAGAATCAGGCTAAGCATCCCTTGTGCTCCCCAGTTTGGCCCAAAGCACTGTGTGTCACAATCGAGAAACAAAAGAAGAGCACATGCTAGATTGCACACCGTTTGTGCATATGCGTATGAGAGCAATCGAAGTGTTAAGAGGAGGAAACCGTGTGAGAGGAGAAAAGACAGGAAAGTGGAGAGACAACGTGGGTTTCAAACAGAAAACCCCCAAGTGAATGCCAACTGTAAAAAAAAAAAAATCCAAAAAACTCCAAAATAGTAGGCAAAAATCTCCACAAAAAAAACATGCAACCAACAGACTTTTCCTTCATCTAAATCACCGGTGTTAACTGGACCAGGATAAAATCCTTCTCCCCCTTTTCTACAGTGCCCCGAGGCCACAGTGATGTACGGTGTTGGTCAGGCCAGAATCATGCCTTCCAGCAGAGCTGGCCAATCACGTTAAATTATACTCCCTGGGCGCTGGACCGACACGTCAGGGGATATTCGGGTTGGACACAGCAAAGATTTGTACGTGTGGTCAGTCAGTGCCCTAGAGACAAATGCCTCAGTTTCCACATATGATAGGATGGCAAAAATGTCCATCTCTTTGTGTAGCCGCAGGTAAAGGATGGGCACCAAAAGAAAAAAAAGTGACTTTTCTTGTATAATCTAATCATATATGCAAACCGTTTACATCCATTTTCAAAACAGATAAGTTTCTGTGTAATATGTGAATAAAAGCAGCATGCTAAGAAATAATTTGTAAACTATTTAAATCATTTCTTTAATTGAAAACAATACTTAAATTATATGATGTGTTGAAAGAGAGATTTTATTTTTACATTTATTTAAAATCAATGGATGGATGGATGGATAGATAGATCTTTATTAATCCATTGGGTAGGTTCCTTCAGGAAATTCAGTAAATGCTTATTTCAATTTGATGCTGTCAACACATTTAAAAAAAAAACTCCAGAAAAGTTGTGTAATATGTAGAAACAAAAAGTGACTTGTCACCAATTATTACATTAATCAGCAACTTCTAAAAGTGAAGCAGAACACCAATACAAAGTGGGTTTTCTTGATTGCCACTGCATCATAAAATGCTATTTAAAACTATAATTTATAAACATAAGCCACAAATGTCGTCACCTCCTGTGTGGGACTCTTTTCTCACACTGCATTCTCTGGTTTCAGGAGGAAATGGACCATCAGCGCATATTTTAAATGCCAGCATAATATGGGGGTGCATGATGAAAGCACATGGCATTCATGACTTACATAACTTGCTGTTAATGCATTAACAGTACTGAAGGCTATATATAGCATTTGGAGTGACGCAGTGTGTGACGCAGCATGGGAAAATCAGGGTTTTGTTTTACTTTTTAATGTAGTTTAACATTTTTGCATAAAAAAAACTGAGTTGAAAATAGGGTGTTATTTCAAACATGTATCAGAAGCTGTTCGAATGAATATATTTTTTGGGCATAGCTTTGAGAGATAGGCTGCTCATTGTATAGCTGTTTTTTGTGTGCAACTAGGATTCTCAGTCTCTGTCTTTCATTGGTTTTTCACAAGGCTGTCCTTCAGACTCTTCCAGGAAATGCCTTGCTTATTTCCTCAAGGAAATGCAAAACTTGCATTCTGATGTTATTTACATTTCTTACAGCCTTCTAACTTTGGAAATGAGGTTGATTTGTGCCTTGATTAAATTTATCTTGTTAAAATCACAAAATGAATTGACACCTGAAACCTTGAAGCTGAGTGTTTTAGTAAAACTATGAAGGAAATGCAGTATTTTTTCACACTTTTACATAAGCACTACGTATAATTTATATTAAATGACAGTTTTCAGCATCCACAATGTTTTCATTTACAGAAGAAATACATTTTCCATACTGTTTTTCCACATTATGTTTGAAAAATGCTTTAATGTATAGCATAGCAAAAACATTCAAGGTCTTATCCACTATAAAACTGGGTTTGGGTGGAGTGGAAAACACGGATAATCGAGCGTATTAAAAATAAAAGCTGTGACTCAGCCGTGCCATTACTAACCATTTTATCTGTGCACATCCAAGAGAACAGGCATAAAAAAAAATGCAAAAAGCAAAAAAGCATGGTAATTAAGTGAGACTAAAAGACAACGATAAGCAGTGATTAATATTCGATTAAAGCCAGAGGAATTTCCTTTCAAAATAATTAGGCGTTTATTAATCCGATTTGTAACCCCTGAAGTGTCGCAGAATATGCTGAATGCTGAATGAAAATGGTTCCACACCCTTGCCATAAAAAACAAAATTTCACTATTATTCTGTTGCTCCAAAACCTCAGCAGTGATGCTACATACACATCAGAGGAAGACATTCACCAGCTGTATGCAACAACGCCAACCGAAAGGTCTGACCACATCTATCAGCTAAGCATCAACTTTTCACATCAAGGTTTTTGCTCCACACAGTACAATAGAGAATCAGACTGGGGACTGAATGTCATTCTGTAGCACCTTGGAGCAGACAAAGACAGACAGAAGCTGTGGATAGAGCCTGAAGAGAACAGCAGAGAAGGAACAAGGACATGTACACACTATATGCTTCGATATATTATGAAAATTCTTTATGTGGACGCTGAATTTTCTCTCATATTCAAAATTTGGAGATTGCATTAATACTTCTAATGTAGTCAGAATTTATGTAACTCTGCATTAGGTAAAACTTATAATGGAAAAAATGCACGGAGTGCATGTTTTGGAGTCTAGACTGGAGTACAGGACAGCATCCTAAATGGCCAAATTAAAAGAAAAACATTCCCAGGATCATCAAGCTCAGCAAGTTGTCTGCTTTGTGCTGAACAAGCCCTGTGGTGGACATACCAGTTGAAGCACTTGTGATGTGTTAGAGAAGCCAACAATGAAATACATCAAGAACAGCAATAGAATTAAATCTATTAACCAAAATGATTCGGATGTATCTCAGCTTCTCACTGATGGCCGCAATGAAACCAGATCTGATCAGAGATCTACCTTAAAGAGCTTTTGGCCAGTGATCTATGTAAATAATGAGAAAAAGCCTGATTTAAATCCATGTGGCTGCATGTTAATGTTCACCTAATGAGTAGTGCAACAGTGTGCCAGGCTGTATGATCAATGCTTTGCTGATCGATAAGCAGACTGTCAGGCTTTATATGGCGTTTCAGTATGAGTTTTGGTGGCAGCCGCTATATAATCATTTATGTTTATTGAAGGTGAAAGACTTAAATTTTAAGATGAATAAAAAAAACACTTTGTTTTTAAAGCCAAACCAGCAGAAAAAAGAAAGAGAGTGACTGCTGTGTCCCTGGTAGCTAAATACAGCAATGACAATGGTGTTTAATAATGGCATCTTATTTTCTATAGACACAAACCAACCACGTGGGTGGAATATGTGTAATGACAAAATGCACCAAAAGAGGGCTACTGTACATACATCACAAATTATACTACAGAAGCACAAACTGAAAATGGAATACCAGTCAGATAATTTATTTAAGTTTAAAATACTGACAAAAGTTAACAAAAGTCGGATAAATGAATGGGATTCTGGATTTCGTAATTTTCAGTAGTGTGGTTTTTACTTGAAGGACAGGCAAGACTGAAATACCAAAGTATGAAATCAATAGAAGCAAAGAGAATCTTAAAAGTGCGAAACTCCAGAGGTTAAAAGAGAAAGGCGATAATAAGACTATGGCTCCCTTTCTCTCTTTTGCCCTGTAATCTCTCCTCTTCCATTGTAATGTCTGTGTGTGTCTGTGTGTGTGGGCATCTGTGTGTGGTCACACAATGTGGTCATGAGGCCTGACAGGGCACTCCGGGGGGCACAAACCAGTGCCACGTCCATCCGCTTTTCTCTCCACAACACCACGCCATGTCCTGACAAGGTCCCGCTACCTCCTTCTGCGTAATTTAACACTACTTTCCCAGGCTCCCCGAATGGGTCCAGACATACAAGGACGTGTTAAACACAGCTCATATGTCTTGTCGATTCTACTCTAAGATTTCCACTGCCTGACCCTTTATATCTTGTTTCTCAAGTGGCTTCAGTTGAAGCTGGCAGCTGTTTTGAAGAGCTTGACCTGTTTCCACATAGTTGTCTCCTGTGCATTCATTCTCAATAGTAATTTAAGCCCCCAAATTAGCTTATATAATTTTCTTAATCAAATCTTTGTGGGAATTATTTTGTGTTGAACTTTCCATTCACCTCATTGATTCTCTAGTCACACCCTATCTCAGCTCCCCTTTTCTTCCTACCTTTTGACAGTTTCCTGTAAAACAGCCCTGATCCTCAGCCTAAGCTCTCTGTCTCTGCTATCTGTCGAGCTTCCCTGCCTGGCCTCCATCTCCAAGCTCCCTCTCCCCATGGCTCTCTCATCTCACTGCTCTGTTTGACAGCTTCATCTGATCCACAGGACTTTCAGCTAGTATATCTGGCATTCTGCCCTACCCACAGGACTCTAAATCCCACGGTTCATCCTCTTAGGGCTTCCTTCCTCCAGCTTCTTCTTCCCACTGGCTCTCAATGTGTGGCAAAGAGCTATCGTTTCACTCCTGACTAGAGTATAGGTACAGCTCTCAGGGGTTAGCTCGCCTCTTGTCACAATCCTGTAATACTTGAACACAAAGGTGGAGGCAGAGACCGCATCATTCGTTAGCAGGAAATGGTGCAAAGCAATGGAAGGTTATTTTGTGTAATGCGGCTTCTGGCTGATGCAGTAACGCATGTACTGGTGAAGAAACAGTGACTTTTGCAAGTGTCTTTATAACCACTGTGAGGAAGATCCCTGCTGCCTTGAACAAGTTTCTTATCTTTGAAAGTCTTAACTTTAAGTCTCATAAATTCTGAAAAACTAACTAAACACTTTTGCTTTTGAAAACAGCAAATGTTTTTTGCTGCTTTTCATCGGACACTTCACTAGGTACACTTGTTGAACTGCTCTTTAATGCAAAAATCCAACTATAGTCACATGGCAGCAACCACGTGTATTCAGACATGGTGAGATTACCTGATGAAGTTCAAAAAACATGTAGGGTGATTTAATTGACTCAGAATATTGCATCATTTTTGGTGCCAGATGACCTTGTTGGAATATATGAGAAGCTGTTGCTCTTTTGCCTGTGCTATTTTCCTGCAAAGGCATCTTCAGGGTTTACAGAGAATGGTCCAGTGAAAAATTCCAGTGAGCAGCAGTTCTCTGTGTAAAAATGCCTCATTGATCCTTGATATTAGAGAAGAAGCTGGTAGAAGGCAACAGTAAGTGAAATAACCACTCATGTTTAACACGTTATGCATCTCTGAAAGCACAACATATCAAATCTTGAAGCAGTTGAAGAAGACAACACCGGGCACCACTCCTGACTGATCAGAAAACTGAGGCTCCAATTTATATGTGTTCACCAAAATTGGACTACAGAAGATTAGAACAACATTGCCTGGTCTTAGTTTTGATTTCTGTTGCAACATTTGGATGGTCGGAATAATGTGGTCTAAACAACATGAAAGCATGGATCCATCTCACCTAGCATTAGTGGTTCAGGCTGGTTTCTTGGCATGGCCCTTTAGTACCAACTTAGCATTGTTTGCACAGCCTACTTGAGTACGGTTGCTGACCATGTCCATCCCTTAATTATCACAGTAAACCAATCAAACTGGCTTCTTGAAAATGGGTTCACTGTACTCAAATGGCCTCCACAGTCACCAAATCCCAATCCAATAGAGCGCCTTCTGGATGTGGCTCAACAGGAGATTTGCATCATGGATGTGCAGCTGAAAAATCTGCAAGAACTGTGGGATGCTATCATGTCAATATGGACATGACTTTAAGACAGTCAACATCTCTGAGGGATATTTTCAGCACCTTGTGAATCTATACCACAATGAATTAAGGCAGCTGCGAATGCAAAAAGTGGATCCAACTCAGGACTGGCAAGACATACCTAATAAAGTGGTAAGTGAGGATAACAATATTTTACTACAGGTTCAGTCTTGTACGTGCCAGTTTTTCTCCATTTTGTTCTCAGTTAAATCTTCTAAGTATAAAGCCAACTTTGGGTGCCGGGCTGACTGTCTGGCTGTTTTTGTGCGAATGTGAGAATAAAGTCAGGTTCAATCATTTCTAACTCACAGGATAAGAAGGCTATGTGAACCACACAGAATACTTATCCCCTATATACTTAAAGTCTTGATTCAGACAAAGAAAGAAAATAGCAAAAAAATGAGATCAAGAGACCGTAAAAAGTACCAAGGTGAGATCATAAGCAGAAGCACATACTGTGAGTAGGCAATGTAATAAGATTACAAATATAAAAGCAAAATGGAAATCCACAAGTAAGAATTACATAGTGCTGTACCCAAGTACTTTTATAAGTTGGCAACCTGCACATCAATGATGAGCATCTTCTAAAATACCTTAACTTCCTGTTTTTAAATCCAACATGGAGAGCATTTCTGTCATGTCAGTAGTTTGCCGCCATGAGAAAAGAGTGAAAAAGTAAAACTGTACTGTAAAATACAGGTTTATGTTCAAAGTGCAAAAATGTAGCAGACAAATATTTTTCCAGAGCACCTTACAGACAGTTTATGCATTCGTAAGGACAGTCCCGGGCCAGAGAGGCATGAACACTGTCTGAGGTACAAATCAGAGCTCTGTACTAAGTCATAGGCTGACCAACTCCTCCCCCTTCTGGTCAGCTAATCATACCCCCCAGTTTTGTCTTAAAAACACACCGAAACGCTATCTCACATTCACCTCCCCTCTTTATTTAGCCAGACAGCTGAGTCCCCAATGCCCCTAAGCCCCTGTTAAAACCACTCCTCACCTCCCATGCCATTGGGCCATGTCTGTCATTTTGAATCCGCCCATCCCTTCCCGCTCTCGCGCAGCAGGCCAAGAGGTTAATAGGGGCCGAAACAATAGTCGAACGCAGACACAACAAACAATGGCCCGTGGGAGCAGTTTGCTTATGGGCTGCATCATCTCCCACCATTCCCTGCATGTTTCTCCATCTGCTTTTTCCCTCTTTTATCCCCATCTCTCCCTCTTTCTCTCCCTCCTTCACTCTGGCAGTACCTGTCAATAGCCTTATCTCCTGGACAGTCATTTATACCTATTTGCAAGGTTAATTGCCATTTCATTGGCCGCTATTTGTTAGGGGACCAATAAAGTGACTGTGAAGATGCTGCAGAAAGGTAATTACCACATATGGTTAACAGTCGGATGGTGTAAAGTGAAGAGGATGTCGCATTGTCATTTTAGTGGCAGAGTTGAGGGTAATTGTTTCTCTCTGCTGGTTAGGAGGGTGATAGGGAAGAGAAAAAAGCTGTTAAATATCCAGTTAGGCAGGTGAGTAAAGCAATGAGTAGGGAGGGACAAGGTTCTGGAGGTGCACCGCTTTATATGTGATGTGTATGCGTGCAAGTGTGGCTCTCTGCCTGAGACAACAAGCTTACTCCATCTAAATCTATTTCACCTCATTTGTTGTTAATTCAATCATCCATTTCCTTTCATCCTGTATGTTCATTTATCTCAGATTAAAACCGAAAAAGAATAAAACCCTCCAGAGAAGTACTTGTGAATAGAGATTAATTATTTTAGGACATCAGGTACCGAAAAGTTCATTACAATAATTGTTGACTGATGGATCGCTGTCATTTTCCTCTTGCATCAACCCGGTGACTGTGCTTCAAGCTGTGGTGCAACTGTCAACACACTGAATTCAGTTTGTCTCAAGATTTCAGTGATACTTCACATCACAGCCTTGTGTGTACATCACTGTAAATATTCGGTAGGAAGGAAGAAGTACTGAAATATGGAAATCTGACAGTTAGTTGTTTGACTTGTACATGTGCACACATTATTATTGCATTACAGAATTATAAAAAGCGAAAGAGAGAGAGTGAAAACATTTGCCCATTGCATCTTATTGTCTGATTAGAACTTAGGTCTAAATGGCTTCATCAGGTAGGTATACAGTGAGAAGACTTTAGCAAAAAGAAATCCTCAGTGATTTAGTGTCAGAGCTCCTGTACATCGATGTCCACAAAAATATGAAAACCTCCTAGAGAGCAAATGATGTACACTGTGACAGTCATGTCTTTTGAAGATTATGTGGATTTTTAATGACGTGACAATAGCACCACTCAGACAAAAACCATCTTCCACG
>VURO01049956.1:13850-25781 GCA_015108175.1 Pelvicachromis taeniatus | reverse complement strand
GACAACACCACTTTTACATCAAGTATGAGTAGCGGTAGGCCAGATGTAGACAGGATGAGATCAGCAAAAGAAAGCAAAGGGGAGAGGTGGCAGAAAGAGGATGGAGAAGAATACAATGAAGTGGCTTAACAGACGGAGGCTTCCCAAATCCGTCTATGCGCTCATACGGCAAGCTGAGGCGGAGAAGGAGTCAACTCTTTGCCTTCTGTTTGCTTAGCAACCTAACCCGGCAGAGAGGCAACAAAAAAAAAAAAGAGAGAGAAAAGGCAAATGTGTGGAGCGGGTGGGATGGGATGTGAGGCTGGGGTAGGGATACAGATGGGGTCAGCAGAGGTCACATTTTTGATTTCGTTCTCTATTTTTTATAGGCTATTTTGTTCATGCACCCTCTGTTCTACCGCTCACCCCCTCCCTACACATGCAAAACTTGCTCTGTGCAGACTGACACCGTCAAACACACATTCAGTTTATACCAATCCTCTGGAACCCCCCCAGAGGGAAGGGATCAGGGGGTGTCCCCTCCAAACATGCCCCTCCCCCACTTATTTTGCTTTGCCATCATGTTTTGTCAGAGTCAGCAACAAAACGGACGGTCAAGAAAAAAAAAGGGGAAAAAAAGGGGGAAAAAAGACTATCGATTAGCCTTCAGAGCTCCACGTGGGCCACTTTCATCGATTAGGAACGAGAGAGCAGCAAACCACCAGTCATGTTACTTCTCTCTCTCCCTCTCCCCCTCCGTCCCTCTGTCTCTCCAGGGTCCTTTGTCCATGAAGAGAGCGATATAATAGCCCTTTGAGAGCGAGTGAAGGAGGGAGGCAGGAGATGGAGGAAAGAGGCAAGGGACGAGATGAAGAAAGAGGGGGAAGGAGTAAGATGAGGAGCAGTTGCGGGGGTGGTGGCTGTGGCGTCTAGAGAAGGATAGGAGAGTTCAGGCCTTGCGGCATGGGGGAAGTGTACAGAGAGATGGTGGAAGGGGGAGGGAGGAGAGGAGAGGTAAAGAAAGACACCAAGGCGAGAAGAGAAAGTCTCAATGACAAAAGGTCGGGGCAGCTGGGCTTAGGGCGACAGGGACCAAAGGGAGCAGCGGGATAATCTGCTAAAGCCCAGAAAGGAGAGATTCAGCATGCGCGCCACCCTCGTAGGGCCTAAGAGCAAATTTGCACATAAATAAGGAGCCAACTTTGCTTTGAACGGGAGGTCGAGGGAGAAAGCATCAGAAAGAGGGAGAGAGAGTCAGAGATACATAGCAAAGCATTGCTGCCATAGCTGCCTGCTGGCTGGTCGCAACCGGACCAAGACAAAGTTCAGCATTTCAAGCTCCAATTTATTTTTTATTTTTTTGCTCATGTTTGAAAAAGTAAGCAAAGATATTTATCATTTATTCCCCCCCTCCACCTTAGTTTTTCTTCCTCTGCTGGCCCTGAGCTTTCTTAGTTAGGCCCTCAAAGACTCCTCTGTCTTCTGTGTCGACATCCCTGGACTCAGGGGACAAGTGTGTGTTTTTGAGGGCTGCAGGCTTTGTTGTGACTGCACTGCACGTCTGAGACACCAAGCTATTAACAATGACATACCTACTGCGAAAATGTAGTCACACGATAACACAAAATACAAAAAAAGTGTGAAGAATTTTTCAAATGATTTCATGTGTATTAGAAAGTAAATGTGCAAAAAAGGCTGTAAATAGTTCTTGAAATTCCCCTTGTTCCAGGCAGACACCCTTATCACACTGAAAATTCAAGCACAAATTTTCAACATGAATCAGGACTCAAAAGTCTCAAGTAGTATTAACGCCTGCAGTTGCACTGAATCTTTTTTGTATTATTCTTAACCCCAAAGAGTATATCATACGGCTTCAAATCATATGTTTTCCACTTTGAATATAGTTACATTTTCATTCAGGTACACTGCACTTGGGAAGGTCGTTCACTAGGAGGAGTTTTTGCAGAGAGGAGTGATTGAGAGAGGAGTCGAGCCCATGCAGGTACATATCGATCAGCCTTTGAAGTTATGAACTAGCTGTCATTTCCCTTTCATGAAAAGCTCAATAGGTATTGACTGCAGATGAAAGGTGTGTGCAAGTATGGCCAGTCTTAAGGACAGGACAAGAACAGCAGACAAGGTGGATAACTCAATGAGGACAGCATATGGGCCCTTGACATGCACAGTCATAAGTGCATGGAGATGGATACAGAAAGCACAAGTTAAGACAATAAATTCACACCCATGCACTGCATTAAGCCAAGTCTGACATGGGCGTTCAAGCAAACATTGAAACTCCTGTAAACACCCAACACATCTAGTATCATATAAAAGAGTAAGTGGCCTAGTGCGGTTTGAGACGTGATGAGATCACAGTGGGAACACATTGTCAAGTGAAGAGGGAAACAGGAAGGGAGATAAAGAGAGGGACTGGCAATCGAGGGTGAGGAGGGGGGTGATTGGTGGACAGAGGTGCATAGACGTGTGGCACGGTGGGAGAGCAGGGGATTTATGGAGGTGGCGTGTGGCCATGTTGTCACAGGGACCGCGATTTGTTGTGAGTCAATGTCGGTGGACATTGACAGGCATGTGGCGCCTACTGAGCACCATCCAGATCACAGACGCCCTACAAGGCATAGATGAAGGGAGGGCTTTGGGCCTCCCTAATCCCGGCTCATCCCTGTTCCATGTTCCGCGGCTCCCGACCATGCTTAGCAGAATTTCACGGCAGAGTCTTTCCGCAAACCTAAAACCAGCATGCTACACTAAAGGGATAAGGCCGGGTAGCAATAGGATGAACAACCTTTTGTCACTCACAAACACCTCTTGGTTTCATTCAGCTGTGGTGAACACTTTGGTACTTTGGTATCATCTTTCACATCTCCTTTTACTTCTGTTTAAAAAAAAAAACTATATCAGATATTTCAAACTTCTTTTAAATTTCTTTATCCAAGCACACTTGTACACATTTGTTGTTCTTTTCACTAATGCTATGAGTACTGCGAGAAGAGTAATATGTGAGCAGGGATGAGGCAGAAACACAGGGTGGGGATAAAGAAGGGAATTAAAGAATTTTTTTTTTAAAGGGAAAAAGAAATAAAGGACAGAAGGTAGATAGCAACCTCCCCCAGCAATTTACTTAGCGCCCACAGAAAAGAAACCAAGGTTTGAACTGCTGCCATCCAATGCCAGCTGATGCCATCCCTCTCCCTGAGACACAGGCATATTGCTCCGGGCGTAAAGGGAGCAAATCCACACCAGAACTAAAGCAAAAGCAGGAAGACAACAACTAAGCATGTTAGTTTCACCTCCACAAATATGTATGTGTGTTGGCAGGGGAATGAAAGATGAGTGGCCTTTTGCAAAACCCAGACAATTACAACAGAGCAGCACTGTTGTGTGCTGCACAAATAACGCCTCCCCAGGAATCACCAGTGATGGGAAGCAAATGTGAAAGCTGCCATTGGTTTTTTTGTGACGAGCAGAAGAATGCGGGTATTTACTGCATGTTATCGCAAAACCCAAACACATTAGGGGCTATTCAACACATAGAGGGTTGTATCTTCTAGCCCATTCATTCTGGGCATTTTCATCATTCTGTTTGTCTTTAGGGCAAATTATCCTCTTTAGATTGGATGTGATTCTGTGAAAGTCTGAGAATTAGCATGATGAAATACTTTAGTACAGTTGAAATCCAATAAGGAATACGCCATTAGTTTAAAATCACAAAGTATATCAGATTCAGTTTGCACACAGCAAAGGTATAGTTTGGAGGATGTAGCAGAATCCAAATCAGGCTGATCTTGCACACCAGAATACTTCCTTTGTTGTTTGTGAGCTTGAAGTAACCTCCCTGTAGCCTACTAACACATCCTAATTACAAGATAGATAGGCCTATCGTCGCAGTATAGTGTGATCGCTAGCCTGTCTCTGTGCTTAGGCATACACCCGACTGCTGAGCCGTTTACTTCAGCTTTGATAGCAACAGCATCAACAGCAGGACCTAATGGGGTGCATGACCGAGAGATCTGAGCACAGGCCTTCCATATGCATCTCCCCACTGCATCACAAATCTCATGCAGCATTACCATGGGCCTAGGAGAGAGGGGTAAGCTACACTACGCTAGCGATGTTCAGTCACGTAACATCACAGTAAATGGGATTTTTCAAATTTGTGTGTGTGTGTGTGTGTGTGTGTGTGCAGAATGTGGGCATGGCCTCTTTGGGTTTGTAATTTGCAGGGACTGTGAGGAAGCTTTACTAGTGTGTATTTGAATTTCTTGCGAGTGAATGTGGGTCTGAATGTGTGTGCGTAGAATATCATTATGCGTATGCATGTTTGTAACCGCCTCTGTGCAAGTACATGGTGAGATGTTGTTTACTGCCTTTTCCGCGGCTAGGCTGCATGACGGTATCCACACGGTGGGGGTTAAATAGAGAATGGGTGAAGGGAGACAGCGCCAGGGTTATATAGCGGCTAACTGGGGAGCTGTTTAGTTTTATGTTAATTGAAGGGGCTTACACAGAACTCTATTGACAGTTAACATGCCCTTCAAGGTGTTCTTTGTGGTTCAGCACTTCTGTCAAGACAGAGGCAGTCATTTTGCTTCACCTTTATTTATATGCTTGACTACTCAGAACATTATGGAACACTGTGGGGCCCAGTAATAGATGTAGGAGGGGGGCAGGTGTGTGTATGAGAGGTCAGATGCCTCACAGACAACCCAACCAGGTGTCTGGGTCCTCTGTCTCAACCAATGGGAATGTCTGTCCATGAAGGGGTAACTAGGGGTAAGGGAAGAACAGAAAAAAAGAAAGAATATCTATAGCTTGTTTTGTGCATTATGCAAACCTTACAAGGAAAGAAGACAAGCAAGAAAGGTTACGTATGTCTTGAAAGGGTTATACTTGAGTTGAAAACCATTTTTTGACCTCCAGAACAACATTATACATGTTGACCGAGATACAAATAATACAGACAGAACATCACATGTCGCTGCCTTTACGTTTGAAGCATTTCATTTGAATTCATGAACACACTTGAAAACAGTTTTGATAAGTGGGGTGTGAGTGTCACTGCCATTTCTTGTCTAATTGGTTGGGGGAACGTCTCTAGACGAGACCAGACAGGGTTTCCCACTCTAAGATCAGAGGGCTCAAACAGCAGCCCAGTCTTCCATCACGCCACCAAGGTCACCTGTCACTTAGCACCCCTCGACCACTGTGCATGTTTGATTTGGTTGACACATTAACAGACAACTGTGACATTTAGTAGTGGTTGCTAAGAAGACTATGCCCTTTAAACTCCGTCTTCACACTCAACAACCCTGTAATTCTTTTAGAGCAACAACAGGCCACGGTTTAAAAGCATAATCACAAATTAGGATGTAATTAAAAATGCATTGGAATCAATCAGTATTTAAAATAAGGTGACGTTAAACCATACGGCGGATCGCCTCTGTTGCTGTACCACTACCCAGCACCCTTTAAATCAAACAAAAATAAAACACATGCCACAACCCTAAAATCTGCGTCAGCCCTTCTGTGCTCAGTGGAAATAACGAGGCGCTAATATGACAAACAATGTCATTTTCGGTCAATAAGACAAGAAAGACCTACCGGTAAAAGGACCTTGATGAAGTACATCAAGACAGAATGAAGCCACTATGCTAATATTAACTTGGTTGAGAAATGTCAAGCTAGTGAAGGGTGCTACGTGGCTACAGCTAATCATTTAGGTTAATTGAGGTTTTCAGAAAGCTGCGTCTTATAGAATACCGGTCTCTACTTCATGTCACTGCCCCCCGCGAAGTCTCCATGTACCAGTAGTGAAAGAGTGTTACCCACCCTAATTACATCACCCACTATTATCACAGTATGACCTACCACTAATTAGAGAAGGACAAGGTTAAACTTTTCTCCCCAACCTCCCACACAAGCTTTTACATATATGAATAAAATGGCTTCATATCTCTGACTTTCATTTTGGGGATGACTAGGGAACTTGTCGATGGGATAAGCAAAATCCTTTTAATCACTGGGCCTTTTCAGAGTCTATTCTGCAGCCGTATTCTTCACCTTTCTGCCCTGGTCAGGTTGGCAAATCGATGTCACAGAGGCCAAAATGCCTGACTGTGTGGCCCTGACATGGCTGACCAGAGACCGGAGAGTCCACTATGGCAGCAAACCCTGAACAAATGCACAAACCTGCTCGTCGTGCAATAAAGATGATTTAGCACTGTAACTCTACCTGCCCGCCACCAGTCTCAGGTTTGTGTGCCTTTTGATTAATCATTGGCCAAGAGGGATTTATTGTATGGGGGATATTTGCCTCAGCGATTTAATAATGGTGGAGGAGGAACACGATTAATCAGATGGTGTCTACACATGCCCCCCTTCTAAAAAACTTGTAGAATTAATGAATATGCATATGTATATTTGTTTGTTAGCAACATACAGTCTTTGCACAGTAGAGTGTGAGCTCACAGCACTCAATGGTAGGCCTGTTCACTGTAAATAACTTTGCCCATTGTGTGCTATGAATATATATCTATATCATGGGTGGCCGGATATCATTGCACTAGCTGGGGTTGGTGGAACAGTTTATTATTGTGTTTTGACTCTGAATCTACGGGTCCATCAGCTATCTGAACTCCTTCCACTCTTACACACGTGCACAAACACATGAACAGAGTGAGGAAACACACACACTCTTATACATAATGTCACATATCTTCATCTTTCCTCCTCCTGTGCTGTTCGCTGGCTGAAGCAGGTACGGGAACCTCCCTCCCACTCTCATAATCATGTACAAGCAGCCTGGCACTATAGAAAAATAATGATGTGCCTTCCTGTTGGCTCATTTATCAGCATGTTTTACAACAGGCGCCGGGTGGAAGTAATTAAACTCTGCCATCATTACAATGAGCCAGGCCCCCCTCTTAATAGACAACCAATGAGACACTAGAGGCCTGCCTGGTAATTGTATCTCCAACTATTTCTGTCTCTCGCTCTCTTTCATTGTGTGTGTATGTGCGCGTATGTCTACTATCCCCTTGTTTCACGTGTGGTTTTAATTAGTGAAGAAACAGAGTTGATAAGCAATTGAGAAAAAGGGAATGAGCAAGTGAATTAGAGTAAGAAGGTTAGGATCTTTGCTCCCTCAGTGTCACTTACAAAACTCCTTAACAACGTAAAAGTAGAATTCATGCATTTAGTAGACAATGTGCATTACAATTGCAGTCAAAGTCTGAGAATCTCACAAATTGGTCCTCTCTTGGGAGGATGAAATCATGAACTATAGAATCATTATACTATACCTGGTACCATGCAAACCCTTGATATTTTTAAGAGACTGGCCTCCCAAGTTTGACACAGTCTCTAAAATAATTATTTTCTTTTATAATAAACACAAGCTGCAAATAAAGTAAATGAAATTTGGTCTGTTCCTGAGACCAAATTTAAATAACTTGGGCAAGTTTGCTTTGTCAGACTGTGATATTTTAAGCTGCTTTCTTATACTGAAACAATAATGGCCACTTTTCTCAAGGATACACGAGCTATTAAGATGCATGATTGGAGATTTACATTAGATCACTTGCCATTTCACTATACACAGTGGTTCCTTTACCATACCTGCACCATTTACTATCACTTACAGCTCTAATGGCACAATTACCCTTCACCACTGCCACTAATAGTGCTCTAAGAGAACCTTTTGATGTAGGGCTGATGTTACAACCCTTGTACATACCCCTTCAAACTCCATTCTAGCTCCTACTCCAATATCTGCACTCAGCCCCTCTAAAGCCCCTGACCCGTTTGATATCGATTAGGCTGATGACCCCAACTGCTACCCCCACTCTCTAGCAGCAACCCTCCTCCTACTTATCAGGCTCGTTCCTTTACCATGCTCTCTCCACCCACCATAATCCCATGATAATCAAATGGGCCCACACTGCCTCTTCAGGTTGTACCAATTAGCCAGTGAGCAGGTCTGGGGCTAGTGATAGTGTTACCAGCAGAGGCAGAAGCAAACACAGTAGTACCGAGGGAGGCTGTAAACATCCATTAGCGGTTAACAATCCTCACTCATTTTTCCTTCCCAAAGCTCTCTCATTAGTGCAGTGAGCCCTGACAGGTAAACAGCACTAATGGGAATGGCCTATCAATAAACGCCTTGTATGTTAACAGGAAGCGCTAGCAAGGGGACAGACGATACAGACCAACAGCAATAAAGAGAGGGAAGGCGTGGATTCTCTAATATAAATAGCTATAAACACAGAGAGGAGGTAAGTTATTAGAGATAAATGTTGCCTTTTTGGGTTTTATTGTGTTCCAGGGTGCTTTGCTGAAAGGTAGGTTCAAGCAGGCAAGAGAAGTAGAAGCCATTTTGGCCAAGAGAAGATCTGAGGCATCATCTAATAAAATATGATCTGAAGTCTTTTGAAAGACACTTTGAAGTGACTGAAGTAATGTTGCGAAGGTACTTCAAGGCATGACCTCAGGTGTTTTCAGAGGCTATATTATGTGTGGGTATTGTGCGCTCAATGTTGCTTTGTGTTAATGTGTATACTTTGGGTATCGCCACTCACATAAAAGAGTGAGACGGAAGGAAGGAAGGAAGGAAGGAAGGAAGGAAGGAAGGAAGGAAGGAAGAAAGAAAGAAAGAAAGAAAGAAAGAAAGAAAGAAAGAAAGAAAGAAAGAAAGAAAGAAAGAAAGCACTAAGGGGGCTAAGAAAAGATGAGAGAGAGATGTTATTTATGTTTGGAGCCGGTTCACTCTGAGTTCACCTTACCATGAGACGTCCCCAAGCGGTGACAACAGCACTGCTGCTGATATCTGTGTATGTGTGTATGTGTGTTTGCGCAAATGAATGCAACTGCTTGTCCATAAGCATGTGTGCATGACAGTGTGTGCATGTATGTCTCATCTGAGGGTCAGTCAGTGAGAAGTAACATCTTAAAGAGGACAGCGCAAGTGAAGTGGATGCACTGCACGGTGCACTGTGTCTGCTCTGTTTGTGTGTGTTTGTGTGTGTATGCGTGTGTCAGGGGCCCATTACTATGGCTGTGGAGCACTAAATCAGCAGTACTACTGCAGTGGATAAAGCCAATGATACACGGATTACATCCACACTCACTCTCTGCTGGCTGCGTTTATCCACAGCCAGACAGATAAAGAGACAGCACCTACATGTGAGTTTGTCTGTGGGTGTGTGCAGGACTGCATATGGGCCCGTGCTTGTTAGTATGCGTTTGCATATTTTCCACATATATTTTTTCATGCATCTATGTTCATCCGTGTGTGCTTCTGGGCACCACACACACCTTCTTAGTTTTAAGTGTGGTATACTTTTAAGAGAAACATACACAAATACACAGAGAGAGACATCGGCCGTCTCCGTATGTCACATTTAGAGCAATATTTAACTGTCATCATCAAGCAGGACAGTTTGGGCAGTGTCTGTAGCCTGGGGTTGTATGGACTCTAATCCACAGTCAGCCTGATCCAATAAACAGCACCTTATCCATGTCTTTCTCAGCCCACATTTACCACTCAAGCTACTGCAACAGAAACCCACTGGCAAAGAACTCTTTATATTAAAAAAAATCACATTTTAAAGATTACAGGGATGAAAACGGCAGTATTTTCTGATAAAAATGGAGGAAGGAGAAATTTTGTAAGCTGATTTGTGAAATTAAAAGCAAATGTAGGTGACAGCAGTTACAAAGTTGCACCACAAAACTCACCAGTTTCCAATAATTTTGCAGGGGTTTTTGTTGTTTGTTTGTTTACCGTCGCTAACATCACTCCTATAGCTCCAGCCTTTTTTGCCAGCACAAGCCTCATCACCAGTCCTGGGTTAGACCCCCTCTGGTCTAATTACACAGGCTGACCTCCCACAGGTCGCCTGAGTAAAGGCCCCCTAAAGATCAATATTCATTCTTTTAGATCTGTCATCTGCTTTTGACACTATCGACCACCTTCTGTGTCTGCTCTGCCCCTCTTCGTTCTTTATTCATCTATTTACCCTTCCCCCCCAGCCCCTATATCAGTACTTGAACTGGGCCTATACTCACTCATTTGGAGGTGTCTGATACGTCAGAACTTTGTCAGCATGTACACTGTTGCTTTTAGTTGTACAGGTGATTTTTTTTGTAGTAAATGAGAAACGGGGTTGCCATTTATATTAGAAGAGTGGAAGGATTTTTTATGATGCAATGTTCGATTGAGCTTGGCTAGATATTTAGCAGAGAAAGGCAAACCATACCCCCAATAGAGACATCCTATGAGCAATTTTAATAGAATATGGACCGGTCTACTTATGTTTATAAATGAAAAACAAATAAACCAGATTTTCTTGAATATCTTGTAAGATCGCACCTCTTACAAGAGGGTGCAATAAAAGCTGTGAGCAGTTCAGGGGCTTATTTAGACTAAAAGCACCTTTATTATTTCAGTTTAATCAGCACCTCTTCACACTGCATGGATTGTTGTGTGCTGTATACGCACTGATGCTACTGCAAGTATGTAATCAAAGCATGCACAAAAACTAGTGTACTTGATTTTTTACACTTAAAAAATGTTGTGAAAAAAGCTAACGTCTTTTGTCTTTCGTCCAAAGTGGAAGAGCTTTATGTGGGTTTGAGTAAGAGGAAAGTCAGATTCAGACATTCATCTTTCCACCTGTAGTGTATGACTGCCATTGGCTGGGCCTGCTGGCCTCATGTTCTAAGCAGTATTATTGTAGATAAGCACCACGTGGCTAATGAACAGAAAAGGGGCTTGTTGAAGGTCAGCCTCTTCATTTAGGGGCCCTCCAATGAGTTGGCCCATTCTACGTGGCTAAATGCATCATCATCATCATAATGCCAAGGACCTACAGTTTTAAAACTCCTGCATCTTTTTTTTTTAACCACCCCCACCCAATTTTGCTTGGCATACTTTACTTTATGTCTCCGATATTCCCCTTCATCTGAATTATGTTGATTTTTCCCGTTTCTCTCTGAAAGGCTTTTAAAGGTCTTAGCAATTATCCCTTTCTGGATGTGCTTAGAGAAGGATGCTGTCCATCCAGTGTGTGCTGATGATAGGGAAACATGATTTAACACAATCAGCGATGCAAAGCAAGGATGGATAAGGGTGCTGATGTGACCGGGTGCCAAGGCCAGCCAAGGTCATGTTCATCTGCATGATTAAGGAAGATGAATTCTGCCCTGACCTCTGAATTGTGCCAGAGGAAAGTAATAGCGTGTATGCGTATGTAGGAGACTCTTGTGTGATTCTCCAAATTTTGAAATATTACTTTAAAATAATTAGACTAATTTCATAAATCCCATTATTATTTTGTTTAAAAATCAGTTATACATCCCCATGTTTTGGTCTCTAAACTCTTTGATTCTTGGTGGATATTGTGGGGTAAGAGGGTCTTTTTGTACATGTTCTTCAACACCCTTCTCCTAGTGGATTAAGGGGAGGTGGTTGTGGTCATATTGCTCTCTACTGTCCCCTCCTGGAGGATAAAGGCAGCTGGTTTTCACACACTGACACCTGCCCATCACACTCACAGTGCAGAGAAACTCATTCAGTAAAATCCTGCACTTTTAACAAATGTAAAGAAGGCATAACTGTGTTGTGTAGTTCTGCATCTTGCTGAATTAGTAATACCTTCCTCATTTATTTCAAGGGTCTCAGTAAAGAAAAGAAGGGGACATGTCTGCATTAATAGGGACTACGGAAAAACTTGTATGCTACATTTCTATTGTCTTTTGATTATCAAACTTAAAAGTGAACTGTTTATTTTTTTCACACTTTGAACTACATTAAACTATGTGCTTTATTGTCCTTCAAATACTGTGAGCACTATAATACTTATCCTTGCTAAAAGCATTCATTTAAGGGCTAATTTTGTGTCTGCAATTAGGGGGGGGGGGGGGGGTCCAACCCCC